>CAUYSK010006992.1:0-27048 GCA_963575035.1 Avahi laniger | reverse complement strand
GTAGAAAGTAATATGGAGATACCTCAAGGAGCGACAAGTAGAACTACCATTTGATCCAGTAATCTCACTACTGGGTATCTACCCAAAGGAAAAAAAGACATTCTATAAAAAAAGGCATCTATACTTGAATGTTTATAGCAGCATAATTAACAATTGCAAAGATGTGGAAACTACCCAAGTGCTCATCAATACATAAGAGGATTAACAAAATTTGGTATATGTATACCATTGAATACTACTCAGCCATAAAATAAATGATGAACTACCAATTGTTTAATCCTGGATGGAGTTGTAGCCCATTTTTCTAAGTGAAATATCACAAGAATGGAAAAACAAACACCAAATGTACTCACCATCAAATTGGTACTAATCGATCAACACTAATGTGCACATATGGAAAGTAACATTCATAAGAGATCAAGCAGGTGGGAGGGGGGATGAGGGAATGAGTAAATCCATACCTAACATAGACAGTGTGTGTTATCTGGAAAGTGGGCATGCTTGGTACAAAGGCAATTTATGTAACTAAAGTGTTTGTATCCCCGTAATACTCTGAAATAAAAAAAATTATTATAAAACATTCTTCACAACAAAGGAAATACCAGATTGAATAGAATAGACAACCTACAGAATGGGAGAAATTATTTCCGAACCATACATCCAACAAAAGAGAATAGCCAGTATCTACAAAGAATTTGAACGAAAGTTTTACAAAAGAAGATAGATGAATGGCCAACAAGTACATGAAAAAAATGTTGCATATCACTAATCATCAGAAAAATGCAAATTAAAACCACAGTGAGATATTGCTTTACCCTTGATAGAATGGCCATTATTAAAAAGTCAAAAAACAATAGATGCTGGCGTGGATGCAGAGAGAAAGGAATACTATTATTATACACATAGGGGGACTGGAAATTAGTACAACCTCTATGCAAAACTGTACAGAGATTCCTAAAAGAAATAAATGTAGACCTACTCTTCAATACAGCATTCCCAGTGCTGCATGTCTACCCAAAGGAAATGAGTCATTTTATCAAAATGATACATACATTGGAATGTTTATCACAGAACAGTTCATAATTACAAAGATGTAGGATCTATCTAAATGCCCATCAATTCATGAATGTATAAAGAAAATTTAGTGCGAGTGTGTTTATATACACACACACATATATATGTATATACATATATTAATACAAACACACATTGGAGTAGTACTCAGCCATATAAAAGGAAAAAGAAATGCAATAATGTCATTTTCAGCAACGTGGTTGGAACTGGAGACCATTATCCTAAGTGAAGTATTTCAGGAATGGAAAACCAAACTTTATATGTTTTCACTAATAAGTGGAAGCTAATAGATGGGTACACATAAACACAAAGTGATAAAAAGTACATGAGAAACCAAAAAGGGGTAGGATGAATAGGGAGTGTGGGATAAAAACTTATATATCGGGTACAATGAACAATATTCTGGTGACGTACACACAGAAAGCCCTGACTTAAGCAATATACAAGGTATCCATGTAACAAAAAATACTTGTACCTCCTCAATATTTTTAAAGAAAAAAAGTAAAAATAGATTAAATTGTAAAAGTGAATTAACATCTCATTTAAATAAAAAAAATTAGTTAAAAAAGAAATCAAAATTTGTATAGAATAGTTAATTATTCTTAAATTCACAGACTACAAAAAATTAGTTATTGAACAAGTATCCAAATCTTCTTCATGACTTATCAAAATGTTTTATCTTTTATTTTATAAACATAATATTTCAATATATATTTGTTTATCAATTTATACATTTTATATTTAATAAGGCAAATTAAAAAGTTGAGATAATTATCTATGAATTTGAGGCATGCATATTTTAAAAAGAGACCTTTAAAATTTTTCCTATTATTTATTGTTTCTGTCAGAAAACAAGATGCTTCATTCTACCAACACTGCTCTCCCTTTTCTTCCCATATTTCCTCTCCTAGGTTGTAGAAAGTTTCAATTCTCTGGTATATTGGAAGAGGGGAAAGAATGAACTGATTGTGAAATGCTTGCTATATTCTTAAATCTTTGGTGGCAGGGATTTCATGGTGTCCCTAAGAGCTAGTGGTGTATCAAATGTAGTAGTAAAGTGAGTCCCTAATTAAGCAGATCCTAAATATTACTATAATGGGCCAAGAATCTACAATAATGCATGAGAATATGAAAATCTCTGAATACACAGACACACACACACACACACACACACCAATTATGTATATTTGCCATTTTATCAGTAGAACTGTTTACATGAAGGGCTAATTTTCCATGCATTTGAAAGCAAGTACACTTATCAGTAGAATTCTGCAAAGGATACCACAAAACTGTTAAGATGATAGCATGTATTCAGATTATTTTTGGAATTTCTCCAAAAGAAATACCTTCAGAATTTTGAATCCATTTTTAGTAATTATTTTAATTATGGAAAATTATCATTTTTATTTTTGGGTAATATTGAAATCTTATTCAGAGGTATGCATGGAGAAGAAAGTGGATAATTAAGATGCATAATACAATTTTGTTTAAAAATGCTGTAAACTATTTCTAAAACCAGTTACAGAAGATACATTCCAAATTATTTTGAACAAATCAATTTTATTGAAATAATTATATAGACTTTTGAATATTTTAAGTGATATCACATTTGGAGCTACACAATTTCTAATGGATGGTCAATCTAGTGACACTGCTTTTATATCTCATTGTTTTAAAATCGTACTAATATTTTGGATGTAGACAAAAGTGATTTATTTTCTTTCCTTCATTCTTTATCACTTTAGAAAAATATATTTGTCAGGAAAATAAAAATAATAGTCAAAGTAGTTTTTATACTGTTGCTCTGCAACTGAAAATGATAAACTAACAGAGAAAATTTTTTTCTAAATTTTATGAAACTGAGATTCACAGATACACACTCAGATACATGCACACACACGTGCGCGCACACACACGTATATAATATCTCTAGATACAAATTTAAGTCAAAACCATTTTATGAATAGGATTTTTTACTACAGTATGTAATAAGAGTATTCAAATATGATGACCCCAAAGGAAGGACACATGCTGGAGTTACATAAGCCAGGTAGGAAGATTTGGTGCTGCAAATTAACTGCATGTAGTAGAGCTGCAAAACCACTTAACCTCTCTGAACTTTATAGCAAGTGAAATACAATTCTTACTGATTATACAGTAATAAAATACAAGTTCTTCCTACTTCACTGGCTTTGTAATAGTCGAATTGGATAATAGATTTGTAAAAGTTTTGTACATCATAAAATTCTTCTCAAACAGGTATTCCTCATTTCTCTCATCTGGTTTTTATCTAGTACAATCTGCACATCTCTACTCCTTGAGGATTCGACCTGTCTTAACTGAAGACTTATTTTGCAATCGTTTTTTTTCCAATACTAAATTGCTTTGTCAGATGAATATATGTATGTACAAGATCCTCTAAGACACTGCAAAAAATGCTCACCTCATGAGAATCAACTCTGTCCAGCATTATGGGAGGATGAGCATCAGAAAGCACTGCTGTTACAATAATCGCCACTTCACCCATTAGAATGTTGCATTTTTTTGTCTGCAACTCTTTACTCTTTCCTACAGTATCAAGACCAATTTTTCTCCTTAAAAAGTCAGCTCCATATTTCTTCCTTTGTTGAAGGATTACCAGTGTCTCAGTTTCACCAAGTTATTCAATTATAATGCAGAATTCATTTACTTCCCAGTAATTGGAGTACAGCCATTGCTCTGGGAATAAAAGCAAGGCTTACAGTCCAGAGTAAAGAACAAAAACATACCACACAGCTTATGAGAAAAAGGTAGAATGCTACGCGGCCTCAGTGACACCATGAGCATCACTGTAGAATTTTAATTGAAGTTTGCCTTCTTTGCAATAAAGGAGTCTGTTCTAAATTCTTTCCAACAGAACTAATTCTGAAACCAAATTAATATTCTACATTATGATTTAAGTTGATACTGCTAATGTTTCATGCCAGAAAAAGGCTATGTATGGGTAATATTGTGCAGTCATATAGTATGTGTTGTTCCTAGTTTGACGAGTGACATTAAAATCATTCAATTACACTGTAAAACTAGTAATTGATGACATAAACAACAGTAATAACGAGTACTGTATGATCTACTTTATTTTTTTTACAGCCATGTACTTTCCAATGATTAAGGTCGTACCTGTGCCAGTTCATACCACTACACTGCCCTGAAACTAACAGTCCTAAATTGGAATTAATTCTTTTTCTTAGGAATGGAGAGCTACTAATAATTCATTCTTCCAACCGAAGAAGAGAGTTATTATTATGGTGAAAGCCATATTCCAGCGAAGGCTAGAATTGTTCTGCTAGCCATTTAAAAAATCTATCACTGTAAAATCCACACCAATTGCAAACAAAACTTGTTATAAGTTTCTCCTTAAAAAAATTCTCAAGATTACTTCCTAAAAGTAAGATAATCATCAGTCCTTACACAAACAATTTGCCAACCAATGCTGACATCATTCTTCTGCCCATCAAATTCCTAGATCTCTATTTTCTTTTCTATTTCCCCAGCCTCTGAAGCAATTCAGATTCACATCTTCAAATATATGAACTCTTGCAGTCAACTACTCACTTAGCTCCAGCAACAGTACTTTCTTTGTGGTCTGCCTGATTTATTTCAATGATTCTTTTTAGAATTACTTTTAGGTCAATTTCCTAGTTAAGAATCTATTTATTCATTCTAGCACCTATAATGTTTCAATCACGTTAGTAACCCTGTCTTATCAGAATGGTGCCAGTGATTTCAAAGACAAACTCCTTACGGTAGGCAATGCCCTACTTCTCTCCTCAGTGTAAACGGCTGCTCTATCATGACACATGGATGTATTATTCCTCTTCTTATGCCCAACTTATTCCCACTCCTGCAATCTGCATGCCACATTGATACTCTTGGAAATAATTCCTGGCTACATAGCATATGGAAATATATTTAGGTTTGCTATTTCCTTTTTCATGACACAAAATTATTTGTATCCTTTTGTCTTTCCAGAAAGCTTTCTTGATAATAACCTGTTTCACAAAATAGTAATCTTTTCCTTTTTGATCATCTGGGTTATCTTAACTAAAAATTTTTACTGCATATACACTGTTAAGTAGAATTGCATAACATATTCCAGGAGAAAAGATATAATAATTATTTAGAAGAAATTAAAATGAACATAAACTGAATTATTATACATGTAAATGAACTTTTAATGTATTATTGTATTCAATGCTTGTATATTAAATATACAAATTGATTTCCAAAACATAATAATTATCTTTGTTCCAAAGGAAATGAAATTAAAAATGAAAGTTTAAAGTAAAATGAAAAATGTCAAATGCATACTTTGATTAATTGAATGATATCTTTCTTTATATAAAATAAAAAAATGACAAATTTAATAAATTAACTTCATCAGTTGATTTGATAGGAGAAAATTCATACATCAATAAAACAGTTGCTTATCCTTATGTAGATGTGTAAATTGACAGATTATTTAAAGAAAAGGATTTAAAGAAATGGAGTCATATCATATTTATCTATAATCAAAAATACTTTTATAGTTCAATTGTTTTAAGAATGTCTGAACAATCGTAAAAATACATTTGAATATTGGACAATAAAATGCTTGCTTTTTTGGAGGATGAGACAAGGTCTTGCTCTGTTGCCTAGCCTAGAGTTCAGTGGAATCATCATAGCTCACCGCAATCTCAAACTCCTGGGCTCAAGTGATTCTCCTGCCTCAGCCTTCCATAGCTGGGACTACAAGTTTTCACCACCATGCCCAGCTAATTTTTTCTGCTTTTAGTAGAGATGGGGTCTTGTTCTTGCTCGGGCTCATCAGGAAATCCTGACCTCAAGTAATCCTTCCCCTTGGGCCTCCCAGAGTGTTAGGATTACAGGTGTGAGCTACCACGTCCAGCCAATAAAATGCTTCTTTACATTTCATCTGAACACTGTCCTACACCTCTCTCCAAGTTAATTCGAAATAATCTATAAATTCAAATTATTCTCTTTAAAAATAGAATTACTACATTTGTTACAAATTACTAAATGCAAGATATCTGCTAGCACAACTTTTCAGTTGATTTCACTTCTCTCCTATAATTCAGTCTTATCCTTAGTCACAATCTAGAAATTTGTCATAACAGTTACTATTGTGCAATTTATAAATGTTATAGTTTTCCTTTCAAGTTAAGTTTTTACTTTTAGACATAGTAAGTATTGCAATGTTTTCTGTATAATTGAAAAGTGTAAGGAAAAATATCTCCAAACACAACAACATACATTCATGAATAATTCTTATTTTCAGAATAAACAAAAAAATTGTGTAGATATTAGAAGTCAAATTGTAATTCTAAAATATTTAGTTATTGTTGTTGTGATTGGCTGTCTAATAATACTCATCTTTTAAATGATGAAAAATATATTTGAGATTCTGAACTGAATTTCAAATTTATAGACAACTACAGATCTATTAACTTAAAAAAAAATCTGCCTGACTGTATGTCCTGTATTCCAAATGTGTTAATTTCCCAAAAGATTGATACCATTGTTGCACAATGGGAAGTAGTTATTCTTAGAGAGAAATAACTCCTCCTAACTCATTTTATAAGACTAGTAGTGACAATATAAAAATTAGACAAAAACATTGCAAAATACAAATACAAATCACCATATGATTTATTCTAGAAATATAAATATGCCTTAAGTTTAAAAAGCTATCCATAGAATCTCCCATATTTACAGATTAAAAATAAAGCAACATATGATTGTCTTGATAAATGAAGAAAGAGAAATTTACAAAATTAAAGATTCTTTTTAATGAAGTGCTAACAATACTCAGCAAATAAAAATCAAAATGCATTTTGTAGATAAAAATGTGGATATTCATATACATATACAAGATCTATAACTAATATTTAAACTAAATATTCAAAGGTCCAACATCAGGAGTAAGGGTAGGTGTCTACTCTCACTACTTTTAAAAATTATTACTTTTAATTGACAAGTCATATTTATACAAGTTTGTGGGGTACAAAGTGATATATGTATACAGTGTGAAATAATCGAATCAAGTTAATGAACATATTCATCATCTCATAATTTTTATCATTATACTCAATATATTAGTTATTTTGAAGTGTATAATACATTATTATTGACTATATCCACCCTGCCATGCAATGGATCTCAAAACTTATTCTTTCTCACTAAAATTTTGTACCTTTTGACCAACAACTTCCCATTCCCTTTCCATTTACCATCCCCAGCCTCTGATAACTGTCACTCTACTCTCTACTTCAATGAGTTTTAACTTTTTTAGATTCTACATATACGTGAGGTCATGTGGTATTTGTCTATCTGTGACTGGCTCATTTCATTTAGTGTAATGTCTTCCACTGCAAAGGGCAGTATATCCTTTGGTTTTTGAAGACTGATAGGCCATGGTATATGTATAACACATTTTCTCTATCCATTCATCCATTAATGGATACTATGGTTTATTTTATATCTTGGCTATTGTGAATAATGCTCCAGTGAACAAGAGAGTGCAGATATCCCTTTACATATTGATTTTAATTCCTTTGAATATATATCCAGAAGCAGGATTAGCAGTTCCATTTTTAGCTTTTTGCAGAACCTTCATACCAATTTTCCATAATGGCTGTACTAATTTACATTCCCACCAATAGTGTACAAGCGTTTCCATTTCTCCACATCCTCACCAACTCTTTTTATCTTTCATCTGTCTTTTATTATTCGTGGTTATACTGGTAGTACTAGCCTCCAAATAAGACAAACAAAAGGCAAATATATTATAAAGGAAGACATAAAGTTATCTTTATTTGCAGATAACATGCTTATCTGCATAGAAAATCTTAAACACAATGAAAAAACCCTATTAGAATTAGTAAACACTTTTTGCAAAATCACTTAACATAAAAATCATGAAATTATAAATTTAAAAGCAGTCCCTTTTATTTTATGTAGAACTTTAATTCAATAAAGCCAATTTTTAAAAGTAAGTATAATATTTACCCCAGAAGCCGATTTTTACAAAAACGAAGATAGATTTAGAAAGCATTCTGAACTATTACAAGAATTTAGATCTAGAAGGAAAGGTTTCACACAGAGTGGTAATATTTTACACGCTTTGCTATATGACCCTTAAGTTTCAAACATTATACCATCGCATTCTTGTCCTAAGTGTCTACCTCATGCCCAACAACCGCCTATTATTTATGTCAATATAATACATTCCATTTAAATATGTTAGAAAAAGATTTGGTCTATATCCATATAATAATTTTACAAGAAAATAAAGCAAAAGAAGGATTTTTAATCTCAAATTTTGAGGACTACTTGTGTGAGATAAAAGCACCTTATTTTCCGATAGAAATGAAAGTAAGTACAGTGAATAAATTTTACAGTAGAAGAAATTATAATAGGTTTCTCATTAGAATAAACTAGTATAGACAGAAATTACTATAACTTTTCTGTAGAATAAATTACAATGGTAAAATAAATGTTGCTCAAAGTGGATAAAATTATAGCAATTCTCCAAAATAAGCTAACAAACTAAATAAGGCACTTACAACTTGGCAGAAATATCCTAAATAGAAATGTAAAGTATATAGCTCATGAAATATAGAGTCAGTCCCCAATTCACTATGGTTTGACTTATTATTTTTTGACTTTACCATGGTGCAAAAGCAATGTACATTCTGTAAAAATCATATTTTAAATTTTGAATTTTGATATTTTTCTGAGTTAGTGATTATGTGATACGAATCTTTTTCTGATCGGGGCAGAGGCAAAGAGCTACAGCTGCCAGTCGCAAATGCAATCACAGGGTAAGCAGCAGATACTGTGCAGCATACTGTGTTGCCAGATAGTTTTGCCCAACTGTAGGGGTGTTCTTCCCACCTATTATTATACTGGAGTTATCAGACAGGCCAGATGGCCTCTAGAGGAAAATCCCCCCAACAGAGGGGAGAGATGGCTAGATTTTACCCTAAGCCCTTCTGCAAATGATCAGGAAATGGCTCTGCTAGAAGCTGGTATTTAGGGTCTAATTTGGGCAATCCTAGAAGGATTTCCACTGAGGTGAATTGGTCTAATGTTGAGTTATGCAATTGGAAAGAAAGAGAGCACCCCGAGGCTTTTGTCAACTGTTTCCTACAAACTTTTCAAAGGCATACTGCACTAAATCCAGAAGCCTCAGAACACAGAAATCTTTTAATTTCTGCTTTGGTCAGAAATTTTCTCCTTGATACAAAAAGCAAATACAAAATAATGACATTGGCTAGACACATCAAACTCTCAATGTTATTATGGAAGCAGCTATATAATTCCTTGAAAATCACTACAAGACAATAAGAAGAAAAAATGAATTAAAATCAATGGTACTCACTTAGCAAATTGAGTGTTTAAAAAAAGCAAAGGTGTAACTCCAGGTAAAACAGAAGACTCACACATCCTTCTAGCCAACTACAGGGTTTTCCCTGTTTGCTTCCAGATATTTGCAAATAAAAAGCCAGGACATTGGAAGAACAATTGTCTTGCACTTAAGAGAAAGGAAAGCTTAAATAACAATCTTCCCAAACCCCATCTATCTCACAAGTTCCATTTTTCGCCTTCTGTGTGACAGTATCCCATAGATTGATAGTGTCAGCACGTCCTCAGTCCCACTTCCCAACCTACTATGAAGCTTACGGGAGATGACTGGGAACTGAATTTTCTAATGGACACTGGTGTAACTTTCTCTCCCATCCTCTCAGGATTTATCTCTACCTGTCACCTCTGATTCTATTTAAGGTGTAGGAGGCTCTGGGCAAACAATTCCATTGCCCACATCTCAGCTCCACCCCAATATCCTTAAGCTCTCTTAATCCTCACCATGTCTTTCTAGTTTCAGAATCTTCACTAGCAGATCTTTTAGAGATTTGCTAATTAAATTTAATATCACCATAAAATGTAATGAAAAAAATGTTTTATTTCTCTGCCCTCAGACCAAATCTCAAATTTCTACTTTCCTTAATGGAAACCCATCTTAACTTAAAATTCTCTGAAAAGGATAACATTTTAAAAGATGTCCCAGTTGGTCTCTGGGCCTCACATGCAAATGAATTTGGATTGCTACTAAGTGCAGAATCTGTACTGGTTGTCTGGAAAAAGGATAAACCTTTCCCGTCATTGCTCAGTACCCCGTCTTTTGAGATACAGAAGGAGGAATTGAACCTATAATAGACTCTCTTTTACAGCAGTGTGTTCCTGTCTTTAATTCCTCACCCTGTAATACCTCAATCCCACCAGGAAAAAAAGAAGGGAAATTTAATGCAGATGGGAATCAAATCTATCAGTTTATACAAGGTCTTAAAGCCATAAACTCTTGTGATTTCTCTTCGCCCAGAAGACCCTAATTCAGCTACCATTCTTACTTCAATCCCTGCTGACTCGGTTTGGCTTAAATTAACTGGCCTTTGCTCAGCTTTCTTTTCAATTCCATAGCACCCTGACTTAGAATGCCTCTTTATATTTATTTTTACATGGAGATAATTAATATGGACCCTCATATCTCAGGATTTTGTAAGTCTCCCTCAATATTTTTCCAAGTCCTTAAAGCTGACTTGGACTCTATAGCATTTACCCAAGGCTCCACTCTTACTCAGTACGTTGAAGACCTTTTACTTCGTAACCAAACTAAACAAGGTGCTCTTATATACTCCCTCATTCTTCTAAAAGCACTAGATGAACAAGGTCATAAATCTCTCCACTCTCAACTATAATGATTACAATGAGCTGCTACCTACTTGAGATATGTGGTAACTCAGGGCACTCAAAAGCTCATCCCAAGATGCCTAGAGTCAATTTTGTCCATCACTTTTCCAAAGATGAGAAATCAGCCACATTTATTGCCAATGGATTCTCCTAATTTTATTGTCCTTGATAAATCTCTATATGATCCTGCTAGTTTTCCCCCATAGCAACAATAATTTGGTAGCTTTCTATGGACAAAAGCAGTTATAACCTTGTTTGACCATGGTCTGTGACCAACACCACCCATCAGGGGACCTTGGAGGAGTAAAGTCAATTCATGCCTCAGGTACCAGGTCTGCCAATCTCAGTCCCAGTTATGGATCCAGAAGCCAACTGTGATCTGGCTTAAGGCCCTCTCAGCCATGGTCAGGGAACAGCCGTGTCCATAAAAGGATTAGCTGACAATATATCCTTCTATGCTTGAAGCAAAGGGCCTGCCCACTTTGGTCAGACTGCAGACACCGAAGTGGTCCTGAAACTCAGTTTCAGGTCTTCTTAGCTGTGGTTCAGAGCAGTCCTGCCCACCTAGGACTCACCAGGAAACACATTTATCTGTGTTCCTGGATGCAGGTCCACTGACTTTGGTCTAACTGTGAATATTGAAGCAACTTTTTCACCCAGCTCCAGCCTTTCCCAGCCACAGTCTGGGAGCAATCCTACCTGCCCTAACACTAGAGAGGAAATATGTTCAACCAGGCCTCTGGAGGCAGACCCACTGACCATGATCCCACAGCGGATCTGGAAACAACCCTATAACTCAGTTTCAGCCCCTCCCAGCAATGGCCAAGGAGCAGTCCTGCCCACCCAGGGACCCAGCAGGAGGCATGCCTGTCTATGCCCCTGGCGGAAGTCCTGCAGATGTCAAACACAGTTATGGACCCTAAAACAGTCCTTTGATTTGATTCTAGCCCCTTTTGGCAATGGTCTGGGGCCAAACCTGCATACCCAGGGACCTGCCAGGGACGCCACAGGAGCCACACCTGTCTGCACACCAGTAATTGGTCTGCCACCTGAATACTTGATTGTATACTCTGAAGAACATACTTGTCCTAGTGGGCAATCCTACTGACCAAAGTACTAGAGGTAGTCCAATATATCCAGGGACCAGACAGTATCCATGCCTACCCAAACCCCTAATAATAGGCTCATAAACTGCCAACCCCACTGCAGACTCAACAACAGCCATGTGACCTGACTCCCTCTCCACTGAACTGTGATCCAGCAGTAATCCCATCAGCTCAGGGACACAACAAAAGGTCTTTATCTACTGAAACCAGTCTGTAAATACTGGAAGGGATACTTTCTCCTTCAAATGCACAGATACCAATGCAAGTCTACACAGATCACAAAGTATCAGGCAAATATGACACCACCAAAAGAAACTAAAAACACTACACTAACCAAACACAAAGAAATGGAGTTCTAAAATAATCTGACAAATAATTCAAATGTATCATCTTAAAGAAACTCAGTGAGACGCAAAAGAGCGCAGGTGGACAACTGTCAGATTAGTGTGTTTTTCCTGGTTCTTTGGCTCCGCGGTTGGAAGAATCATGAGTCAGGCTGGGATAACAGAAAAATCATAAACACAAAATGATTCACTCAAGCAGCCTTTATTGCAAAGTGAAAGTGCATTTCCAGAGAGGGAACAGGTCTATGTTCATGAGTGGAAACAACCCCGGGTTTTTAGCACATACTTGTATTTGTATCATAACTGGACTGCCTGTCCTGCAGGTGGAGTTTCCCTCCCTCTCCGTCTTGGGTGATTGACATCTTGGGGCTATATAATTAAATGCTCTGTGTGCATGTGGAATTCTCAGAATTCCCCTTGCCTGCCCACCAGAGGGGCAAATCTGCAGTGCTAATTAGATGGTAAATGAACCCAGGGTCAGTTGAGGACATTTAAAATCTCTCTCCTGGTTCACATGCACCAGTTCACTCCACCTGTGGCCCTGACCATATCTCTAGTTTGTGATTTCTCTATCTCTTTTTCTTTGGTCATTTCCTATCATAGCCAAAACATCTGTTCCTCTCCCCTCAGCCCTACCTAACACAACTAAATAAACTTAGGTAAATAATGAATGAGAGAAATGAAGAAACAATGAAGAAAATTAGATATTTAATAAAGACACAGAAACCATCAAAAAGAACCATACAAAATTCCTTCAGTTGGAGAATAAAATGACGGAACAGAAAAATTTAATGAGAAGCTTAAACACTAGTTTGATTCTGCAGAAGAAAAAATCAGTGAAATCAAAAACAGGTCATGTGAAATTAACCAGTTAGAGGAAGAAAAAGGAATGAAAAGTAGTGACAAAAGCATATGATGCTTATGGGACACCATCAAGTGAAAGATATATGTATCAAGGGATTAACAGGAGAAGAGAGAGAGAGAAAGGCGAAGAAAGTTTATTTAAAAGAAATAATGGGCCGGGAGTGATGGCTCACGCCTGTAATCCTAGCTCTCTGGAAGGCCGAGGCGGGCGGATTGTTTGAGCTCAGGAGTTCGAGACCAGCCTGAGCAAGAGCGAGACCCCGTCTCTACCAAAAATACAAAGAAATTAATTGGACAGCTAAAAATATATTGAAAAAATTAGCCGGGCATGGTGGCGCATGCCTGCAATCCCAGCTACTTGAGAGGCTGAGGCAGGAGGATCACTTGAGCCCAGGAGTTTGAGGTTGCTGTGAGCTAGGATGACGCCACGGCACTCTAGCCCAGGCAACAGAGTGAGACTATGTCTCAAAAAAAAAAAAAAAAAAGAAAAAAAGAAATAATGGCTGAAACCTCCCAAACCTCAGGAAAAATCAGGACACAGAAAGTCATTTAACTGAAAAGACCCCAAGCAGGATCAACCATGAGAAGATGACCTCAAGACACAGCATAATCCAATTGTCAAAAGTCCGATAAAGAGATAATTTTGAAAACAGAAAAAAAAGCAAAAGATAACCAACGAAAGTTAAGAGACAAAAAAGCAAATGGTCATATACTAGGGAAAGCACTATCTTTCTTGCCCCTGTTAGGCTGTCAGCAGATTTCTCAGGAGAAACCATGCAGACCAGCGGGGAATAGTGATATATCCATAAAGCTGAAAGAAAGAATATTCCAGCTTAAAATAGTATAGATGTCAAAGCTGTCTTTCAGAAACAAAGGAGAGATAAAAATATTCCCAAACAATAGCTGAGGGAGTTGATCACCACTAGACTTAACTTATAGGAAATACTAAAGGGAGATTTTCAAGTAGAAATGAAAAGATGCTAAGTAATAAAACGGAAATGTATGAAAGTATAAAACTCATTGGTAAAGGTAAATATAGAGTCAAACGTAAAACATCTCTAATGCTGCTATTGCGGTAGAATGTAAATGACTTAAAACTCTAGTGTAAAAGTTAAAAGAGAAAGTATTCCAAATAATTACAGCTATAATAATTTAATAATGAAGATACAATAAAAATGACATAATGTGGCAGCAGTAGCATAAAATGTGTGAGGGCTTGTCTGGAGTAAAAGTGTAAAATTTTTACATGTGATTGATGATTAGTTTTATCAGTTTGAAATAAACTGTTCTAATCATGTTTTACATAAACCTCATGGTAAGCACAAAGTAAAAGCCTCTAGTAGACAGACAAAAGTTAAGAGACAGGAATTAAAGTATATAACTACAAAGATATCAACAAATCATAAAGTAAGACAGCAATAGAGGACTACAGAACGAAGTAACTGGAAAACAGTCAGAAAACAATGAACAAAATGTCAACAATCAGTCCTTGCCTATCAATAATTATTTTAAATGTAAATGGATTAAATTCTCCAAGCAAAAGACACAGAAAGGCAGAATGGATTAAAACAAAACAATGCAAAACAAGATTAAACAACATGATGCCTATAAGAGACTCACTTTAGCTTCAAAGGCACATATGTTGAAAGTGAAAGAATGGAAAGAAATATTTCATACAAATGGTAACCAAAAAAGATCAGGATGGCTATATTTTCATCAGAAAAAATAGACTTTCAGAGAAAAATCTGTCACAAAAGTCAAAGAAGGTCACTATATAATGATAAAAGGGTCAATTCATAAGAGGATATAATGATTATAAGTATATCCACCCAACATTGGAGCACCTTAAATATATAAAGCAAATAGTAACAAAACTTAAGGGAAGATAGACAGCAATACAACTTAAACACTCCACTTTCAACAATGAATAAATCATCCAGACAGCAAATCAATAAGGAAGCAGTAGACTCGAGTAACAGTATAGACCAAGTGGAACTAAGAGCCACATAGAGAACAGTCCTTTCAGCTGTAGCAGAATACATATTATTCTCAAGTGTACATGAAACATTTTCAAAGATAGATCATATATCGGGCCATAAAACAAGTCTTAACAAACTTAAAAAGATTGAAATCATAACAAGTAACTTTTCCAACTCAATGGTATAAAACTAAAAATCATTAATGGGAGGAAGATAAGAAAATTCACAATTATGTGGAAAATCAGCAACATGCTCCTGAGCAATCAATGGATCAAAGAAAAAATCAAAAGAAAAATAGAAAAAGTCTTGAGACAAATGAAAATACAACATACAAAAGCATATGAAGTGCAGCAAAAGCCATTTAAAAATGAAAGTGTAGGATAATAAGTGTCTATATTAAAAGAAAAGAGCAGAGAGCTTAAATAAACAGCCTAATGTCTAATTTCAAGAAACTATATAAAAGAGGAAAAAAAACCGAGCCCAAAATTAGTGCAAAGAGAATAAAGATTAGATTAGAAATAAATGAAATACAGACTAGCAAAACAATAGAAAAGATAGATGCAACCAAGAGTTGTTTTAAAAAAGGATAAACAGAACTGGTAAATCCTCAGCTACACTAACCAAGAAAAAATGGAGAACAGTCAAATAAAATTACAAATTAAAGAAGAGACATTAAAACTGATACCAAAAAAATACAAACAATCATAGACCACTTTAAACATCTATACACCAATGAACTGAATAAACTAGAAGAAATGCATTAATTCCTAGAAATATACAACCTACCAAAAATCATGAGGAAACAGGAAATCTGAACAAATTATGAGTAAGGCAATGAAATCTGAAATTACTCCCTCTCAACAAAGAAATGCCTGAGAGCAGATGCTTCATGGGTGAATTCCACTATACATGCAAAGAACAATTAGCCCAGTCCTTCTTAAACTCTTTCAAAAAATTGAGGGGAATGGAAGACATCCAAAATTATTTTATGAGTCCTACAGTACCCTCATACAAAAGCCAGAGAAGAACACTAAAGGAAAGAAAATTACAGGCCAATATCTTCAATGAACTTAAATGCAAAAATCCTCAACAAAATATTAACAAACCCTATTCAACAGCACATTAAACAGATCATACAATACAATCAAGTGGGATTTATCCCTGAGTTGCAAGGATGGTTCAACATTTGCAAATCAATACATGTGATACAAAACATTAACAGAATGAGTGATAAAAGCCATATGATCATCTCAGTAGACCCAGAAAAATAATATGACAAAATTCAACATCTTTTTAATATTAAAAAAAAAATTTTTCAAGAGATTAGGTAGAGTAGGGATGTACCTCAACATAATGAAAGTCTTATATGACAAGTCCACAGCTAACATCATACCAAATGGTAAAAAGATGAAAGACTTTCCTTTAAGATGAGAAACAAGGTAAGACACTCTCACCACTTCTATTTGACATAGTACTTGAAGTTCTAGCAAAATGAATTAGGCAAAAAATAGGAGGGGAGGGTGAAATCAGAAAGGACAAAGTGAAATTGTCTCTTTTTGCAGATAACTTCATCTTATCTATACAGAATCCTAAAAACTCCACCAAAAAACTGATAAAACTAATAAACAAATTCAGTAAAATTTCAGGATATAAAATCAACATACAAAAATTTTTGTCTTTCTATGTACTAGCAAAAACATTTCTGAAAAGGAAATCAAGACCATAATTCCATTTAAAATAGCTGCAAAAAGAATGAAACACTGTAGCAATAAATTTAACCAAAGAAGTGAAAGATCTGTACCATAAACTATAAGAAATTTATGAAAGAAATTTGAGACACAAATAAATGAAAAGATACCATGTGTCCATGGATTAGAAGAATAAATATTGTTAAAATGCCCATTATTCCCAAAGTGATCAATAGACTTCCTGAAATCCCTACCAAAATTCCAATGTCATTTTTCACAGGAGAAAAACAAAATATTAAAATTCATTTTAAACTACAAAAAAGCCAAAATAACCAAAAAATCTTGAGAAAAAAAAAAAAACTGGAGGTATCACACTCCTTCATTTCAAACTCTATTGTAAAGCTATAACACTCTAAAAAGTATGGTATTGGCCTAAAACCAGACATATATACCAATGAAACAGAATCAAGAGCCCAGACATAACCTTATGCATATACAGTCAACTAATGTTCAACAGGGTCACTGAGAATACACAATGTAGAAAGGATAATCTTCTAAGCAGTGTTGGGAAAACTGGATTATCTACATGAGAAAAGAATGAAATAGGACCCTTACCTTACACTATGCACAAAAATTAATTTAAAAGTGATTAAATACTTAAATATAAGATCAAAAAATGTAAAACTTTTACAGAAAACATAGGAAAAGCATCTTGGCAATGCTTTTTTTGGACATGTCACTGAAATCACAGGCAACAAAAGCAAAACTAATCAAGTGCAACTACATCAAACTAAAACCCTCCTGAACAGCAGGGAGAACAATCAATAAAATGAAAAGCCTACAGAGTGGAATAAAATGTTTGCAATCCATATATCCAATAAGAGTTAATATCCAAAATAAGTAAGAAATGTATACAACTGAATAGCAAAAGAGAAAATAACTTGATTAAAAAATGGGCAAAGGACCTGAATAGACATTTTTCCAAGGAAGACAAATAAATGATCAACCAGTACATGAAAAGGTCTTCAACATCACTAATAGTCAGAGAAATGCAAGTCAAAACCACAGTGGGATATCACACCTGTTAGAATGGCTATGATCAAAAAGACAACAGATAACAAGTGTTGACGAGGGTGTGCAGAAATGGAAACCCTTTTACACTGTTGGTGGGAACATAAATTGGTACAGCCATTATGCAAAAAAGTATGGATATTCCTTAAGAAATTGTAAGAAGAACAGTCATATGATCCAGAATTCCCACCTCTCAGTATATAATCAATCAGCGTCTTGAAGATATATTTGCCCTCCGATCGACAATTCTCCTAGTGGCTTTGCACCAACCCAGTTCTTCCCTCATCACATTTGTAGCTCTCAAGAATAACTGCAAAATGTGCTGGATGTGAGACAGGGCAAATGTGGCAGAAACAGCTCTTTGTCTTTTCTATTCCACCCCCACCCCAACCACTTGGAAACAGGAGGTCTTCCAATACTTTAGCCCCGCAATTCACTTTGTCCCTGGACATAGAACCTATGGACAGCTCGATTTTGGGATCCCTCAGGTGCAGCGCAAGTGGAGCCCGTGTAGTTGAGACTCCATCTACCTCTGGGCAACTTTCTTAAGCCTTGAGGGACTGTTTCAAACTGAATTCTAGGCCTCTGTTGTCCCTTGATGCCCTTCTGTAAGTTATAAATCCCCTTTATGTAACCAATCACGTGTGGGGATGTTTTTTTTCTCACCGGACTCAGATCAGTACACAGTAAACTTGCTTTACACACTCTCAGGTTCATTGTAGTGTTATTTACAATAACCAAGATATGGAAAGAACTTAAGTGTCTGTCACCAAATGCATGGATAAAAAATGTGGTATATATGCATAACAGAATAGTATTCAACCATAAAAGTAGGTAATCCTGCCATTTATGACAACATAGATAAACCTTGAGGACTTTATGCTAAGTGAAATAATCTAGCCACAGAAAGACAAATATTGTATGATCTCACATGTGAAATCTAAAAAAGCCACTCATAGAAGCAGCGCGTAGAAAGGCTGTTGCCAGGGGCCATCGGGCGGGCTGGGTAGACATGTGGAAATGTACGCCAAACAGTACAAACTTTCAGTTACAAAATTAGTAAGTTCTGGAGATCTAATGTATAGCATGGTGATTATAGTTAATATGACGGGCTGATATCCTTTAAATTTGCTATGAGTGTAGATCTTTATATTGTCACAATATACACACACATAAAGGTAATTGTGAGGTGCTGGATATGTTAATTAATTTGATTGTGGTAATCATTTTACAATGCATATGTATTTAAAATTTTCATATGGTTCAGTGGTAGGATGTCATAAAAAAAGGAAAAATAAAAATCTTCATATGGTACAATTTATTTGTTAATTATACAGCAATAAGGCTGGGAACAAAAGGGAAATATTTAAGAAATTTCTACTGTCTTATACACTGATAGTTGCATTATTTAATGATGTTTTCCAAAGAGCCAAAACATAAATCTATAAACCCCAAATTTGTCTATTGTGGGAGTTCTAGAGAGAATAGGTACATTCTGCTAAAAATATTTCATAGGCAAACACTTTTTCACATTTAGATACCATTAATGTGTTTATTATAGCATGTATCGGTACATGTCTATCATGGCATGTTTTAGGAAAATTCTAAGAGACCACTTTTCCACCCCTGGTTTATCTCCAAGGTAAAGGAAATAAAAATACATTTCAGGTCCACTACTAACTGTTTCTCTCTCTTAAGTGATAGTTGCTTAGAAGTTTTGTTGGTTATGTAGTATGCTTGCCTTTTATAATTTCAAGTTTGGAGTTCTTTCTTTTTCAGTGAAACGTAATTATTGTTTTGTTCAACTATAGTATGAGAATTTAATCTGTGGTCATTCAAGCAGTTGTTTTAAATTGTTAGTATTTTGGGTTCCTTCTTTGTGAATCTTTATAAAGTGTTTTTTTAATTTTGATACATGTATGAAATACACATATGCATATCTGTATATGTGTTCATATATATATGTATGTATATGTAACACATATGGCTGTATATAAAATTAGTGGTAACAAAAATAATGAGCCCAAATGGATTTAGAAAGAATGTTGCTCATGACACAGAAGACAGCATGAGTTCATGTATGCCTAGGTGGATGCTGAACACATGGTAATATTTGTCATGGTTAAGGAACACTCGGCTTAAGAAATCCCAATCTCAATAGGGATGGCTAACAAACCTGCCCACAGGGAAATGAAAGGGCACTTGTCTTGGAATATCTCTACATAGAGAATATAAATAATTCTGCTCACTGATTCACTTAGAGACACTTTTTCTAAATTTCAAGTCTGTTAACGTGTATACTTACAGAAGTACCGGAGCCATGAAGAATTATCTCATAGCAAAGATACAGGTTTATTTATTTACATGTAATGTGTAAAAGTGATATAGGGGTATTCCCTGTCTCATGGAGCATTCACGACCCTGACATTTATTCCTACAAATACAGCCATGAGCTTGAATGTAATTATCAAAGAAATTTTCCTTTCATTTCAGATATTGGGAATAAGTTTTATCTTAGACTTTATATTAAGACATATTAGAATCATAAAAACATATTAAGAGTACTCATTCAAAGGAAAGTGAAAAGAAAATATTTGTCCTCTATTTACATTTCTCATAGATTTTAGAAATTTATTAATTTTTTAAAAGCTATTTTATTTACTAATTCATTCTCTGAATGACTAGATTTGATATAGATGGAAAATACTTCACTGTGAAAAATGATAATTGAAGATCAACTTGCTGACCACCTGTAAATTCACTTATCTTATTTAATTCCTGTGTTTAACCAGTAAAACTTCTTTACCTCTGTTATAAAATAATTTACATAACAACAGAATCTATGTTGGACAAATAGTTATCTTTTCTCCACATTTTATGTTAACATTTTCTACAAAAGGCAATAAAATATCAAAGTAAAATATTCAAATATATTCAGAGTCCTACACATCTATGGCATTCCCTAGCAACAAATCCCAGATGGTATTACATTAAAAAAAGCCACATTTCTGACTTGGTTAAGAGAAATCTGAGATGTAAAATATACACACACATATAACATGGTTGACATTCTTGGATGAGAATTAAAAAGCATTATCAATTAAAATGTAATGGAACTAAGTACAACTACATTAAAAATGCATTGGGGTAACATTGGCATTGGACTATTTAATGAAGAATACAAAACTAAAGCATACATTCACAACTCATGTTGATTTTTTTTCTGTCCTTTTCTTAGATTTTACATTTCTGGGAAGAAACCAAAAATATTTCTGCTTTAGTTGGATAAATTTGGAAATTTCCTAATTCCAAAATGTTTAATTCTGAAACTATTCTTGAATTATGAATTGTCTAGTCTGATTATGAACTATTTTCAAACAATGTAAGACACTGACTTACAATTAATAGCTTAGAAAATTCATGCATTGAGAGCAGTGAAGGAATTTAAAATGGAGGAATCGTGACGGGACAATGGCGATTTTCATTAATCCTTGTTCATACTCTTCTTTTCTTTTTAGGAGATGTGTTAGATCCTGGCTCTTGGTGGTAAACTGTAGTCATTTTCCCGTCTCATATTCAATAAGATACTTTCTGTAAGTGTTGACACGGTGTCTGGCATATATTAAAAACATTAATGTAAATATTAATTTACTTTCTCCTCATTTTTACTCTGTTCTTAAGAATATAGAATCTAGTGGACTTTTTAGGTACAAATTGTAATAGATCAGCAATATCTATCTATGTGTAAATATTAATAGACTTTTTAGTATGGAACATGTGACTCTTCTGGTAACATTAAGTTCTCACAAAAACCTTTGAAAATATATAATGTAATATAAACTTTTGTTCTTGCAAACACTGTTTAATCATTTTTGTATTAGTTTTAATAAATATAAATCATATTGGAATATTTAATATAATATTTTTCACTAAAATATTAGAGATTTTTGAAAATCATTAAAATATTGTAATTCCTCTGAAAATAAGCAGTTTTTTAAAAATTGGAATTTTGATCATTTAATCTTCTGATAAAAATTTATCAGAAATAGGGCTGAGTAATAGATTTGCATGCCAAAGCTTAATACGTTCTTAATACATTGCTTGAGTTTTATTGTGATAATCTCCTAGCTGTGGTTCCAGTGGTTTACTTATGAGGTAGGATTTTATATGCATTTTTGTTCACATATTCTTATGCTATCTCTTGGCTACTGTAAATTTTCCTAGGAGCTTTGGGTAGACATGAGAGTTAGGTTGCTAGTTGAAGAGCCATTTTAAAAGCAGTAACAGATTGTAATTCAAGAAACTATGCCATACTGTGGTCAAAATTAAATTTTCTAGTTAGATAAGATAAGGATACTGAAAGTTAGAAAGAAACGTGAAATGGAAAAAGAGAAGAGAATAAGGAAAATATATTTAAAGATTCACCCGAAGGATGGACATATTTGAAACTCGGACTTGAGGGGGAGGAGGGGGGCAAGGGTAACATACGTAATGTAAACATCTGTACCCCCATAATATGCTGAAATAAAAAAAAAAGGTAACCTTAGGAGGAAAATGTTCCTAAATCATAAAAGACCAGCTCTAGAAGTTAATTTCATTATCTATAGATATTGAAATTCTAGGAGTAATTGAAAAACATCCAAGAAACAGTCATCTCCTGCTATATTAGTGACCTTAGATAAATTTAGATAAACTTTGAAATTTGAAAAAAATAACTTTTAATCTGCTTTATTTCTGTTCTACTTCCCAGCTCCATTCCAGTGTCCCCACATATCTAGAAATAAAAACCATGGAATCATAAAAGAAATAAATATATTCCTAGATATTAATAAATTAAAATATTATTCTCAGAAGTTTTACATCAGAAAAACCATTGCAATGGAACCAACTTCCAAATGCGTTACCCTAAAGAAAGGTCATCATCCACACTAAAGACTGGTACCTGAGAAATGTAATTTACCGCTGGGAACACAGATTGCATTTGGTGTAAATCTGCACTCAAATGTTTATAGCAGCACAATTCACAATTGCAAAGATGCGAAAACAATCCAACCACCCATCAATATATGAGTGATGGGCGGTTGGATTGTTGAGTGAATTATATGTTTACCATATAACACTCAGCCACGAAAAACAATGGTGATCTAGCATCTCTTGTGTTATCCTGGATAGAGCTGGAGCCCATTCTACTAAGTGAAGTATCCCAAGAATGGAAAAACAAGCACCTAATGTACTACCATGAAATTGGTATTAACTGATCAACACTTAAGTGCACATATAGTAGTGATATTCATCGGGTGTTGGGCAGATGGGAGGGGGGAGGAGGGTATTGGTACATACACACCTAATGGGTGCGGTGCTCACCATCTGTGGGATGGACATGTTTGAACCTCTGACTTTAGTGGGGCAAAGGCAATGTATGTAACCAAACATTTGTACCCCTGTAATATACTGAAATAAAAAAAAATTAAAAAAAGTTAACAAAAGACTCAGGATCTCTAAGACAAAAGAATATACAATATATCATTAAAAGGCTATTGAGAGATTCCAGAATTTATCAAGACTAATGGGGTCAAACTTACAAGTCAGATATTTGTAGTTCCCAAACTCATACATCACAGAAGCGTTTAAGTAAGACAAAATTGATCAAAATCCATTTCTGTAGGACTCAGCTGCCAGTAGAGAGCACTGCTGGTACCATTCAACACCCTTTTAGCTACTGAAAATGAATGGTGACTAGTTCTTTATTTTTATGTCACTTATTTCAGGTATAAAACTGAAGGCTTTTTAATCCCTTGTTCCAAGCCTAAGCCACATGTATGTGCCTTGTCGGGGCTCAATGAAAAAGGTATGAGTTGTGATATAATTTCTGTGTGAGAAGAGGGGAACTGTATTTCAGTGACAGAACATATAATGGAGAACACTCCTCAAGTAGGAGTGGAATTTGGAAACTGGATATTTATACAAAATAGACACATGATTCCTAAAACCTATAGGAGAATACTGTCAGGACTTTATTTTATTTTACTTCTGTTCACTGCTCATCATCTCTCACTACTGGAATAGTTTTACAGTTGACACTTGAACAATGCTGGGGGTTAGGAGCACCGACGTCCAATGCAGTAAAAAATTGGAATATGACTTTTGATTCCCCCCAAACTTAACTACTAATAGCCCTACTATTTACTGGAAGCCTTACCAATAACATAAATAGTCAATTAACACATTTTGTAGGTTATGTGTATTATATAGTATATTCTTACAATAAAGAGAAAATGTTGTTAAGAAAATCATAAGGAAGAGACAATATATATACTATTCATTAAGAAGAAGTGAATAATTATACAGGTCTTTATCCTCAGGGGTAGCAGAGGGGGAAGAAAATTCATGTATAAGTGGACCAGCGCAATTCAAATCCATGTTAAGGGTCGACTGTATGTACTCTTAAACAGATTGTGAACCTCTATTTGTCTGAGATTCTTAGAGAAAAGCAATATCTTACTCCATTGTGTTTCCTTGATGATGAGGAATACCAGGAAAAAATATATAAACACATTAAATGATATAACAAATAATAAACTTACTAAGAGCTTATATTTATATGCCAGTCACTGTTCTACATATTAGCTACATGGAAGATTCTGCACTGAATCTTCATTAAAAATCGCCTCCGTCTGAAACACATTCTAATATCAGATTCATTTTATAGATGAGAAAATTGAGACACAAGATGGAAAGGTAGTTTCATAATTCATCTATAAGAATCAGGGCAAGGATTGAAAGACAAGATTATGGTTCCAGGTATATTTTCCTAAAAATTACAGGTGTTAAATCACACTGTTTATTAAATGTTCTGTTAACAATCAGAAACACCCTCATTGTGTGATTTTCATCAGTTGAGTTCCTATCATTTTGTATCAGTTTCCATGACTCTATAATCTAGAAAATCTTGCAGGGATCACCTTGACTAGAAGTAAATCTAGAATATCAAGTCTTCCAATAACTTAATTGTACCATTCTTCTAAGATATGTGTGTGCATCTGTATATATGGAACCATTGTTTGTGGGAGCATCTCATAATACCAATCACATATTTATACATTTGATATTATTTTTGGAACTTAACCGAAACTAAACTTTGGAAGATTTCAATAAAATCATGTCAATATAGACACTAAATACTAACTCTTTCAAGTTACTATAATAATATAAATTAAAAAGAAAATAAATGTTTAATTGCCTGAGATAACTTAAATATTTACTTATTCATAGAATAGAGCAAAATTTAAATTATTTACATTATTTAAATCATTCTTTTTATGTATTTTTTGCTTGCCATTCCTAGAGTTCTGGTGAATAATTATTAATGACATCAGAGAAGAACAGTTGATAAACTCACATAGTATTTTTTTTAATAGTTCTGTATTAATGTTTTATTCATCTGGTAGATTTAGTAAATCATAGAGTTCCATTTATTGCAGCTATCAATTTATGGCTATTTTTAATTTAAATGTTATTATGTGCTATGAAGTGATTTGATTATTTAAAATGTACATCAAAAATTTTTACAAAGTATTTCTGTAAAATTACCATATAATACCACATAATTCAGTGTAAGATTTCTTTAAGTTAAATTTTCTATTTAAACCAAGTTTAATAGTATAATAGTAAGAAGCATTTTAATAAATTGATTTGACATTTCTTTTAAACTATAGGTATTAGTTCTAGTTTTGTACTCAGAAAATACAACTTAATTGTAATCCATTACATCTATGAAGTGATCATTTTTTGCTTGCAAGTATAAATGACTATGAGTTTCTGTAAGGTAAAATAATTATCTGATTTTAAATTACTGATAGTCATGCAGAGCCAAAAAATTATATACACATTTTTTTCCCTTTGAGGATATCACAAAGCATGTCGTTCTTGCCAGTAGAACATCAAAGGAAATAATACAGGTACGATTTTTTTCTATTGTGTACACATTGAAAATGAAACAATTTTCCCAAAATATATCCTAAGAATCGTCTGCAACATATTGTCTAGAGATGTTAAACTATTCATTTCAGTTTTATATTCAAGATTATCCTGTATCAAAATCTCCCTTTTTACCATGTAAAGTAACATATTCATAGGTTCCAGGTATTCACACAGGGATATTTTGGTGGAAACTTAGTCCACCTGTCACATGTAGTGAAACAGTTGTTGCTTTCCCCTCTTCCCATACGATAAACCAACGTTGCATCTTGCATATTGTTGGATTTTGTATGCTATAAAACCAAATTAAGGATTTTGCACTTATCTTTATGAAGGATATTAATCTCTTATAGTTTTTTTTAATTTCCTGTATTGTATCAGGATAATGTTGAACTTATAAAATGAGGCAGGGAATGTTCCCTCTTCTTTTAATTTCTTCAACAGTTTATATAGAAGAGAAATTTTGCTAAAATTCAGTATCCTATAAAAATGTATAACACAACATGATCAAATATAATTTATGCAAAGAATGTAGAATTCACCCGAAATTCAGTCAATGAATTTAAAGTCAATCACTTTATTGTGAGATAGTGAAAAACTTTACCTCAAAAGATGTAATAAAATCACTTGAAAAATTTAGCACCTATTCATGACAAAAAAGAAATAAAAATGAAAGGGAACATTCTCAGTAGGTGAGTGGATAAACACGCTTGTATAATATACAATGGAATATATCTGCTTCTCACAACAACCTTGATAATTCTCTATCTAAGTGACGAAAGACATATAAAGAACACATGTTGGGAGACGCTGTTATATGAAGTTAATAATGGGTAAGCAACATCTGATAGAAATAAGAACAGTGTTTATGTCTGGGTGATACAAACTAACTTGAAGGGAATGCAAGGGAACTTTCTGACCTGAAGAAAAGGGTCTATATCTTGATTGGACTTTTGTCTACAGACTTTTAAATTTGTCAAAACTCATCAAATTGTACTTATATATACTCTGTGACTTTCACTGTAATAAATTTACCTAAGTAAAAAATAAACACATAACAATAGCTATCAAATAAAAAATAACACCAACTATCTGTATAAAATTGCTTCCTTTTAGCATGTTGGGAAATAACATAGATTAAATTTTGAACTCTTCT
>CAUYSK010006991.1:0-26990 GCA_963575035.1 Avahi laniger | reverse complement strand
TCATATGTTTTTGGGCCATTATTCTGTCTTCTTTTGAAAAGTTTCTGTTCATGTCCTTTGCCCACTTTTTGATAGGGTCGTTTGATTTTTTCTTGTTGATTTTCCCGAGTTCTAAGTAGATTCTGGTTATCAGCCCTTTATCAGAAGGTTAGCAATCTTTTTATTTCTCTTTCAGGTAATGACCCAGTGTTTTCCTTCAGACTCATTTGAACTCTGAAGACTATTACAATGATTTGTAAGATATTTTCTTTATCCTAAAAACATTTTGTTTATATTTTGCCATGTGATCTAATAATGAGAATAATTGATTCAACAATCATAATAGCAGGGACCTCAGGGGGGGGCATTTAAATGTGGCCTGTGCTGCCATGGCTGACATCTTGTTGGAGCCAGGGCCATAAGAGATCATGTTTTTCATTTCCAAAAACAAAAGTACAATTTTCTCCCTTGGTCTTATACACAAGAGGCTCCCAACACTTATACACACCTGGGGGATGGCAAATCAGGCAATTGCCATGCAATTGGGCAAAGGAAAAAAAAGCTATTGAAATTTGATGAATTGTGTTTTTATTCCAATTCTGACAAAGAAACCAATGAAATTGAGGCTGTATCAAATGGTCTATATAAATGCAAATCCAAGGGCTCTCAGTCTATGAGCAGAGGTCACTCACTGGGGTGCAGTGTAGACATACAGAGATCACCATCTATGACGGCACTCAGGTTTACTTGAGATGGAAATCCAGGCTTTATGATTTTACTTCGTATGTAGGGAATTTCTTATGGGCACATATGTTCTGAATACAGTTGTGATTTATTACTGACAGTTTTACAGTTATAAGAATAACTAAAATTGTTACAAGCTTGTTGTCTTTTAGAGAAAGTTGGGAGAATGTTAAAAATTTTCAAAGCAAGTTTAGCAGATAGTAGATAGCTGTTGGGGGGGGGCGTCAAAGAGCAGTGTAACTGTTATGAGAGTACCTTGCTTTGATCCCAGGCCCTAATGTTCACTGGCTAAGAGACCTGATTTAAACAATTGAACCTCTCTGAATACAGTTCCTGTGTCTGTAAAATGGAATAACAATGCTTTTGGGGGTTATTTGAAAATTTTAATGGGAGAATATATGTAAAAGCACTATATAAACTCTAAAGAATTATATTCATATGACATAATTGCTGTTATTGATTGTGACTGTAATTGAAAAAGTGAAAGAAAGCTTGCATCTCACGTCAGCTAGTTTGAAACTATATTTTATTAAAGGTACTCTACCTGGATTACTAATTTATTCTTCACCACAACCCTATGCAGGAGGTACCATAATTATCCTCATTTTATAGATGAGGAATCTGAAGCTTAAAGAGACAAGGTGACACAGTTGGTAGGTGGCTGAGCTAAGATTGCAACCTAGGCCACCTCGCTGTATAACTAATTGGGGGAATGAGTTTTCATCTCCTTTTTGAGTGTGGTAATTTCAATTTCATGTTAGGGTTGTCCACCTAATCATAAATTGCCTTGGAAAAAGTAGCTTTTTATTTTATTTTTATTTCAATGGACTTAGGGGGTACAAGTGTTTTTTGTTACATGGATGAATTGTATAATGCTGAAGTCAGGGCTTTTAGTGTGCATGTCACCAGAATAGTGTACATTGTACTTGATAGGTAAGTTTTTTGCCCCTCACTCCCCGTTTATTAGCATTCAGTGTCCATTACATCACTCTATGACCACGTGTTCCCATTGTTTAGCTCCCTTTTTTATGTGAGAACATGTGGTGTTTGTTTTTTCATTCCTGAGATACTTCACTTAGGATAATCGGCAGTTCTATCTAAGTTGCCACAAAATACATTATTTCATTCCTTTTCTATGACTGAGTAGTACTCCATAGTGTGTGTGTGTGTGTGTGTGTGTGTGTGTGTATACACACCACATTTTCTTTATCCTTTCATCAATTGTCGAACGCTTAGGTTGATTCCATGTCTTTGCAATTGTGAATTGTGCTACAATAAATATTTGGGTACAGATGTCTTTTTGATATAATGACAATGGGATTGTTGGATTGAATGGTAGGTCTAAAAAGTAGCTTTTTAATTGAACAAGTATAGCATTCTTTTTCTTATTGGACAGTTGTTTCAGTTAGAGTCATGGCAAGATATTAATGACATGCTCAAAATGAATGATTTGAGAAGAGTTTAATAAAGAGGCTATTTGCAAATATATGGGCAGGGTTTAGGGAAACCAAAAAGTGATGGTGTAGTACTTTGGGGGTTAGCAAAAAATGAGGGGCTGTTACCATTTCTAAGCCTGAAGGGGCAAAAGGTGGAAGCAGTTACCAGAACATAGTTGCACGAAAGGGCCGAAGGACAAGAACGAAAGGGCTGAAGGACAAGAGCTGCAGAGGGATACTGCCAACCCAGGTGAACTGGACGGAAATGGATCTAGGGGAATGAATACACTGGCCTCACTCTCCCCCTACTCTTTGACTGCCTGCTGCTGCCCCTGTCCATTAGCCCAAACTTAATTATTAATAGAAGCCAGAGGGCAAGGGAATCTGGGTGATATAATCCACACAGGTCAATCTTCCTGGGCACAGAGCAGGATGGAGAAAGGTGGAGAATGGAAAGTAAATCTGAAAGGGCAAACGAAAAACACCCAGCATAATGTTATTTTTTTCTGTTTTTTTTTTAAACTATTTATGCTCATTGTGGAATAAAATTCAGAAAGCAAACACAAACACAAAGTCACCATTAACTGTTTGGGAATTCTTTCATGAATCAATCTCTCTCCCCCTTTCTCTCTGTCTCGCAACCCCTCTCTCCACACACATTATATATATAAAATTTAGAGTAGGTTTACCTACTATGACAAATAGATCCCAAAATACAGTGACTCGATGCCACAGAAATTTATTTCTGAATTGAGTAACAGTCCTGGGCAGGTATTTAGTTTGGTTGGGTGGCTATCTTCAACAAGGTCATTTAGGGATCCAGGTTCCTTTCATCTCAAGATTGATCCATAGCTTAGGGACTTGTTATTGTCTGCACCTAGCTGGTGGAAGGGGAAAGAACATAGAGGAGCACATATACAGAGGTTTCATGAGCCATTTCTGCTCACTTCTATTGGCTAGAATTAAGTTGCATGGCCACATATAACTGCAAGGGTGGCTGGGAAATGCAATCTAGCTGTGTGTTCAGGAAGTAGGAGTGAATGAACTCTAGTACACATGTAACAGTCTCTGTTACAGTCACGCATATGTGTTTATAGTTATATGTGAGTGATTTTTACATAAATGGAATAATATTCATACTGATTTTTTTTAAAGTACACCATTTTGTGCAATTGTTACCACATTTATATTTCCCCTCCCTGATTTTCCTCTCCACCTGTATTAATATCTCCCACTTCCACCCCACATAGGCAACTCATCTTGAGAACTTACTGTGCCAACACCTACTGTGCCCACTGTGCCAACTCTCAACAACCTAGGAATGGAAGGAAACTTTCTGAGCTTGATGAAGAACATCTACAAAAAAACTTACAGCTGGTATCATACTTAATGATTGGACTCTTTTCCCCTAGGATCAGAAATAAGGCAAGTATGTCCTCTTTCACCATAATGATAGCAAGATCACAAGATGAAAGGTTAATATACAAAAGCCAATCGCTTTCCTGTATGTCAGTAATGAACAATTGGAATTAGAAATTGAAAGAACAAAACCATTTATAATAGTACCCTGAAAAGAAATGTTTAGCTATAAATTTAATAAATTATGTATAGGATCTATATATGGAAGCTACAAAACTCTGATGAAAGAAATAAAAGATTTAAATAATGGACAATTTCTCAAAGAACTAAAAGTAGATCTACCATTTGATCCAGCAATCCAATTACTGGGTATCTACCCAAAGGAAAAGAAGTCATTGTATCTAAAAGACTTGCACTCGTATGTTTATCACAGCACAATTCACAACTGAAAAGATATGGAATCAATCTAAGTACCCATCAACCAATGAGTGGATAAAGAAAAATGTGGTATATATACCCCATGGAATATTATTCAGCCATAAAAATGAAATTCTGTCATTTGCAGCAACATGGATTAATTGGAGGCCATTATATTAAGTGAAAAAAAGCCAAATATCGTATGTTCTTACTCATGTGTGAGAGCTAAGGTATGGCTACACAAGGGTACACAGAGTGGTATAATGGACATTGGAGACTCAGAAGGGGAGAGGGTAAGAGGCAGGGAGAAATTAAAAATTACCTTTTGGGTACAATGTACACTATTCAGGTGGTGGGTACACTGAAAGCCCAGACTTCACCACTATACAATATATACATGTAACAGAATTCAACTTGTATCCCCTAAATCTACTGAAATTAAAAAAAAACAAAACAAAAAAACCCTAAACAATGGAGATATATTACATATTTATGTATCAATATTCTGAAGTTGTTAATTCTTCCCCAATTTATCTATAGATTTAACACAATCCCAAGCAAAATCCCAGCAAACTACTTCTTAGATATTGACAAACCGATTTTAAAGTTCATATGGAAAGGCAAAACACACATAATACTGAAGCCAACACAGTACTGAAGAAGAAAAAATTGGAAGACTCATACTACCTGATTTCAAGATTTACCATAAAACTACAGTAATCAAGACAGCATGCTATTGGTGAAAGAACAGACGTCATGGAAAATCACAGACATTACAGAAAGAATAAACATTAACGAAACAGAAAAGAGAGCACAGAAATAGATTCATACAAATATAGTCAACTGATTTGTGATAAAGTAACAAAGGCAATTCAATGTAGAAAGGATAGTTTTTTTAATAATTGAATGTCCATATGTAAAAAATAAAATGAACTTAGACATAGACTCTACACTTTTAACAAAAATGAACTCAAAATGGATCATGGACATAAAGTATGAAATTCAAGCTATAACACTTTTAGAAGACACTGTAGGAAAAATATATAGGTGACCTTGCATTTGATGATGAGTTTTTAGATATAACACTAAAAGCATGACCTGTGGGAGAAAAATTGGGTAAATTTTATTTTCTTCAAACTTCTGTGAAACACACTGTTAAGAGAATGAAAAGAAAAGCCACAGAATGGAAGGAAATATTGACAAAACACACATCTCATTCAGGCCTTGTATATAAGATATACGAAGAACCCTTAAAATTCAACAATAAGAAAACAAACAACCCAATTTAAAAATGAACAAAAGCTCTGAAGAGACAATACCCAAGAAGATATACAAATAAGCATATGAAAAGATGCTCAAAATTATTTGTCATTAGGGAATTACAAATTAAAACAATAATGAGACACCAATCCACACCCATTAAAAATGGCTAAAATCTAAAACACTGACCATACCAAATGCTGGTTAGGGTGCAAAGCAATGAGAACTCTTATTGCTAGTGGGGATGCAAATTGGTACAGCCACTTTAGAAGGTAGTTTGGCAGTTTCTTACAAAGCTAAACAGAGTCTTAACCATACAATCCAGCAATTACACTCCTGCATACTTACCTAACTCCAGCGATCATGCTTCTAGGTATTTACCTAACTGTTTTGAAAGCTTATGTCCACATGAAAGCCTGAAAATTAATGTTTATAGCAACTTTATTCATAATCACCAAAAACTGAAAGCCACCAAGATGTCCTTCAATAGGTGAATGGATAAACAACCTATAGTATATCCATACAATAGAATATTATTCAACAATAAAAGAAATGAGCTATTAAGCTATGAAACAGCATGGATGAATATTAAATGCATATTACTAAGGAAAAGAAACCAGTGTGAAAAAGTAACATACCATGTGATTACACTTATATGATACTCTGGAAAAGGTAAACTATAGAGACAATAAACATGCTGGTGGTTGTCAGAGGTTCAGAAGGAGTGGAGGAAAGACTGAATGGAAAAAACATAGAGGTTGCTTTAGGACAGTTAAACTGTTCTGTATTACACTCTAATTGTGAGTGGGTGACACTATACATTTGTCAAAAGATATTGAACTTTATAGCACAAAGAGTCAAATTTAATGTATCCAAATTTTAAAAGAAAGTTATTTAGGAGGTTGAAGAAATCCCAGGATAACAATCTAACTATATAATGAATGTGTGAAACAATCTTGTGTAACGGGATGAAGGAAAAAGATGCTGACCTAAGTAACTTTGGAAATGAGCAAAATTGGTAAAATTAAAGACAAAAAGAATTACATGTAAGCATTGTACTCTAGTTGATCAGGTTGTTTCCCATGGAGGTACACATTAACAATTCTGATACTGCTACACATGTATATTGGAATCGAGCAACTAAGTAAATTAATGTCAGATGGTGGGAACCAGATTTCTCACCGTTGGAGTGGGAGTTTACAGATAAACAAGGGGAGGAGGCTAGAATGATCCATATGGTGAGGATTAGAATTGGAGACATCGATATGAACTCATGCTTAGCTTAATATAGATACAGGTGGTTATATATAGAAATATTTTTATATATGTATATACACATAAGTTAGTATACACACATATATTTCTTTGCTCTGTCAGCTGAGAAGGCCAAGAAGCAACAACGTCCTAGCAGCAATAAACACACCAATGCCCAGATCTTGGTTTCTAATACCATTAAAGGAAATCAGGGGTCCTAAGAGAAATGGCTGATTCTAGGACTAGGACAAAAAATGTACAAGATGATCCTGGAATATCTTGTAGTGTCAGAAATTAAAGAAGTGTTCAAAAATTAGAAATAGACCCACAATGATGAAAGCGTATCAAAGGGACTTTGGAGTCCACCAAAAGAGGGCCCGATGGCCAAAGAATGGAACAATTTGGGCAACAGAATAAATAAAGTAGTATTGGATTATAACCCAAAGTATAAAGTAAATATCCATGAATCTTCACTAATAAATAAATGTCTGAGTAAAGAAACAAATGGGGAAGAAGAGAAAAATCCCCTGCTTAGAAGAATTTCAAGTAATTTATGTAGAAATTCTGCCTCAAGGAGGTGGAGTATAACTCCAAATTCCTTAACTATGGGCTGCACTTAGCAACTTTCTTTCAAAGAGTATAGTATGGAAAATTAAGCAGCAGTGTAACTTTACAATGGGGAAACCTGACAAATACTACCTCAGCCAGGTGATCAAGGTCAGTATTAATAGTGATAAGTCAGGTTGATAGTATGTACTCTTGATATGATGTGATGAGAATGGCACTTAACCTCTGTGGTCTTTCTCCCCAAAATACATAGCCCAACTCTAATCATGACAAAAACATCACATAAATCTCAGTAGAGGGGCATCCTAAAACATATATGACCAGCTCCTAGAAGCTGTTAAGATCTTCAAAAAAATATCAAAGTTTGATAAACTGTCAAAGCCAAAAAGAGCCAAGGAGACATGAAAACTAAATATAATGTGGAATCCTGAGTGGTATCCTAGAATAGAAAACGGATATTAGGTAAAAATATAAGGAAATCTGAATAAACTATAGGCTTTAGTTAATAAAGTTCATTATTTATAACAAACATGTCATACTAATCTAAGATGTTAATAATCTAGAAAACCAGATTCAGGACATGTGGGACTTCTCTGTACCATCTTTGCAACTGTTCTGTAAATCTACTGATATATTCTAAAATAAAAAGTTTATTTTCAAAAAACCTACTATATATTCTTCCATACTTTTCTCCATGCTCATGTAATCATACATGAACACACACACACATACACAGTTTCCTTGGTTATTATTTTTGAAAAATGGAGTCATACAGTTCTGCAACTTATATTTCTCACTCTTCAGTATCCTTTGGAAATCTCTCCAAGTCAACTAATATAGCTCATATTTTCTCTCTCTCTCTCCCTCTCTCTCACTGTTTTGCTCTCTCATGTGTACTGTCTTTTTGATATATGCATATTATTTCATGATGTTAATGTAGATGTACCTAAATTTATTCTGTCATTTCCCTATTGATGAGCATCAATTTGTTAAAAAATTTGCCACTAAGAACAATATTGCAATAAACATCCTCGTATGTATATCATTATGTATTGGTGCTCTTATATATACATTATATTTTCTGAGAAGTGGGATTGCTCAGTAGAAGATCATGTATAATTTTAATTTTATAGTTACTGCTAGATTGTTTTATCAAAAGTCCATAATGATTTATATTTCAACTAACATATTTAAGAGAATAATTGTTGCCGCATTTATTTATTTATTTACTTTCATTGCCACACTTTAAATTGTTGTCAGTCTGATGGACATAATATGCTATGTCTGCATTACATTTTTTTTCATTTCTCTATTAGTGAATTTGAGGATCTTTTCATATGTTTGCTGGCCCTTTGTATTTGCTCTTCTCTAAATTGACTATTCATATCTTTTGCCCATGTTTTATTGAATTGTCTTTTTTTTCAATTTTCAAGTGCTCCTTGTAAATGATGTCATTAACTCATTTGTTATCCTTGTTGCAGATATATTTTCCAAATTTGTAATTTGCCTACAATATTTATTAATACTTTGTTCTATATTGGGCTATGCCTGCCTGTTGACACTCTTGATTAATTTGGTATTTGTATTCACTTTTGATAGCATATTTGCAGGCTGTTTGTTTTTCTTTAGCAGACATTCTGATTTACTTGCATTGAGATTTTCTGATACAGAAGCAGCTTTCTGTAAAAGTGTACATTGTGCACTAAGATTTCCAAGTCCTACTTCCTTTGCAATCTAATTGACAGCCTTAGTTGAATATAGGTTTGCCTAAATGTAAGATACCCAAAATCAAAGGAACTTAAAATGGAGAGAAGTTTAGTTGCCTCACGCATAAAGGTCTGGGCTGTTTTGGTGGCCTTGCTGTGTGGTTCTGTCCAGGGTGCAGGCTCCTTACTACTTTTTGGTTGGTTTTCCCAAGATGTTATCATCATGCTGACTTCTTTGTCTCTATTCCTGATAGTGGGAAGGGGCAAAAGAAGAGAAGAGGTGCTCCGTCCCTTCAAGGGCACAAACTGGAAGTTGCAAAAATCACTTCTGTTCACAACCAATGGGCCAGAACTTTATCACATAGCCTTAAATTGCAGCAAGGTAGGCTGGGAAATGTAGTATTTATTCTGATCAGCCAGGTACCTAAGAAAAATTAGAGATTCTATTACTACAGCAGCTTAGGAGAGCTAGTAGTCTCTGCACATTCATGAAGCACCACCTTAAAATACCTCAGCATCTAGGAATCTAAGAAAGAGACACTCCTAACCATAATCCTCTACTGCCTCCCTGCCTCCCTTGTAGTCTATTGTAACCCTTCCCCTCTCTTTTGCATATTGATAACAGACTCTTAGGAAAAATATGGAGGGACTATTTAAGCAAACATGGTTATTTTAATACTTTTATTATAGAAAAAATCTCTGAAACATGCAAAAGTATGTTGAACAGTATAATGAACCCCCATATACCTATCATTCAGCTTCAACACTTATAAACTTATGGCCAATTTTGTTTCACCTATAACTTACTAATTCTCTTTGAGATTATTTTGAAGAAAATACTATGCATCACGTCATTTCATATAAATGCAGTTATATTAAATCTTTGTTTTTCTTTAAAAATAGCTGACATATGAACTGAAATAGAGAAAGTTGGAAGGCAGAAAAGGTGATTATCAAGAATAAGTTTGAACTACTATCCATCCATAGTAAACGATTCACTTTAGCAAATCTTTATGAAGACACTACTCTTCACATGGCTAGCTCCTAGCTCATTCTTTACGTCTCAGCTAAATGTTACCCCTGTTATTCTCTTTCATGGCACACTGTTCTTTTCTTTTGCAGCACATATCATAGTTTGTAATTACTTTATTTGTTTGTTTACTTGTGTGTTTCTTCCATTAGAATGTAAGGACAGGGCCTAGCATAATGTTTGGCACATAGTAGAGCATCAGTACATAATTATTAAAGGAAGGAAAGAAATAAGGGAAAAGAAAGAAGAAAGAAAGAAAGGAAGGAAGGAAGGAAGGAAGGCAGGAAGGAAGGAAGGAAGGAAGGAAGGAAGGAAGGAAGGAAAGAAAGAGAAAGAAAGAAAGAATGAATTCCGAGCTCTTTATTAGTCAGAGGATGGAGTTAGACTATAGAGATTACCATGATGTGGAGCCTGCCTGCCAGGGACTACCAGTTTGGTAAAGAAGATAGCCATTGACATAACTCTGGCACTCATTTACTCATCCATTAAATGAATATTTGCTGCACATCTACCATGGACAAGGCCCTGCACTAGAAAGGTGGACTGTGATAATGGTTAAAACAGATACATAGGATGATGGACAGGAGAATTTCATCTGGGGGAGACAGGGCTCAAGCAGGGCTTTGAAGAATGAGTAAAAAGGACATCAACACAGGGAAAAGCATTCTAGGCAGAGTATAGCAAGAACAAAAGCTAAGATTTTAGACAGATTAGGACATATTCAGGGTCTTATGACATGTAATTACTGGGGTCAACTTGTGCTTTTTATCCCCCTATTTTATAAAGGTAGATAATAGAAAACCATAGTGGGGGTTGGTACTCTGGGATTACAAACTTTTTAAACTGAAGAATTCAGAAGAAAGTTTAACAGCTTTTAGTCAGCATGGTATCTTTATTCTCCAAAAATTTTCTTATAAACAGCTGTTTCTTTTTTTGGTTAATGGTTATACTGAAAATAACATAATATTAGGTCATTAAATATGAAATATCTGATTTTGAACCAAAAGTTTGGTTTATTATATCTCAAAAAGAAGCAGTACAATTAATCAAAGTATGTGTCTAAACTATTGACACAGTTTTGTCATCTTTTATTTATTTTTTTTATTTTTGAGACAGAGTCTGGCTCTGTTGCCTGGGCAAGAGTCCCGTAGCATTAGCTTAGTTCACAGCAACCTCAAACTCCTGGGCTTAAGCGATCCTCCTGCCTCAGCCTCCCGAGTAGCTGGGACTACAGGCATGCACCACCCTGCCCGGGGAATTTTTTCTCTCTCTCTATATATATGTATTTTTAGTTGTCCAGATCATTTCTTTCTATTTTTTAGTAGAGACAGGGTCTCTCTCTTGTTAAGGCTGGTCTCGAACTCCTAACCTTGACCTATCCATCCGTCTCAGCCTTCCAGAGTGCTAGGATTACAGGCGTGAGCCACCGCGCCTGGCCTTGCCATCTTAACAGTAGCTTGTTTATGCCAGCAGTGAAGGAGCCTGGAGAGCAAGTGGCCGTGAAATTGTGAAATGTGTTTCCTACAGCTTGTTGAGAATTGAATATTTTTTCTTGTAAGAAGTAGTCCAAAGTCTGGAAGAAGTAGTAGTCAGTTGGTGTAATGTTTAGTGAATAGGGTGGATGACAGAGATTTTCTAAGTTCAGTCTCCGTAGCTTGAGCAGCGTTATTTGTGCGACATGTGGTTGAATGTTGTCTTGTAAGAGGATTGGCCTGTCTCTATTGACCAATCTCGGCTGTTCGGTTGTAAGCATCCTCATCATTTCGTCCAGCTGGTTGTAGTCGACATCTGCTGTAATTGATTGACCAGGTTTCATGAAGCTGTAGTGGATAATACCAGCGCTGGACCACCAAACAGACACCATTAGCTTTTTTAAATGAATATTTCGTTTTGGACTATGTTTCACACTTTATCCAGTCATTGTGCCGAATACTTGTGATTGTCAAAAAGAATCTATTTTTTCATCACACCTAACAATACGGTGTAGAAATGGTTCATCTTTGTGTCGTGACAGCAAAGAAAGGCAAGCTTAGAGATGATTCTTCTTTTGACATTTGTTTATGTAGTACCCATCTATCCAGCTTCTTTAGCTTGTCAATTTGTTTTAAATGGTCTAATATTGTTGGAATAGTAACGTCAAACCTTGTTGTTAATTTATGCATAGGTTGAGATGAATTCACTTCCACTGTAGTTTTTAGTTTATCATTGTGCACTTTGGTCTCAGGTCATCCACTTGGCTCATTTTTAAGATTAAAATTACCAGAACAGAACTTTTTAAACCATTGACATTATTGTGTGTCCGTTAGCCACATCCTTTCCAAAAAGTTTGTTGATATGTTGAGCTGTCTGTGTTGTATTGGTTTTACAACAGAACTCATATTTGAAAATAATACTGATTTTTGGCTTATCTATGGCTGTACAAAAACTCTAAAAAATTTGAAAGATAATCACAAGTCAAAACGTGTTTGAAAGACTGAGGATGTATCTTTACAATAAAAATAAAGCAAGAAGTGTCACAGTGAAATGTCACAGATATTAACTGTTAAACTTAGTACTTAAGGAAATCAGACATTTCATACTTAATAACCTAATAGCTCAGGGGAGAGTCAAGGGAAACCAAAGACACCGGGATCTTCACTAAGTTCCCATCTGTGGTGGAGTAAAGATGGCCAAAAATTCTCTGCTGTTTCTCCTATCAAAAGGAGGGTCTAATTCGCCTCCCCTTGAATCTGGGCTGGCCCTAGTCACTTGCTTGACAAATAGAATGCAGTGGAACTGATATTTTTGGACTTTTGTGACTAAGTTATAAAAAGCCTTGCAGTTTCCACCTGGGTTTCATGGCACCAAGCTACTCTGCTGTGAAGAAGCCCAAGAAGAGCTGTGGAAATGCCCATGAGGAAAGAAACTGAGACCCTTGGTCAACAGCCCCAGCTGAGCTCCCAGATGGCAACTATCACCAATTTGCCAGACTTGTGAATATGTCATCTTGAAAGCAGATCCTCCAGCCCCAGTTGGCCTCAGCTAGTGCCACATGAGCAGTGACAAACCACCCCTACCAAGTCTTGCCCAAATTCCAGAATCACAAGAAAAAGAAATGATTGTGTTATGTAAGACACTAATTTTTGTGTGATTTGTATAATTTTGTGTGTGAGCAGTTCTGCTCCAGTGCCTGCTGCTGGCATGCCACTATTGCTGACTGTGCTGCTTCCACATAGCTCCTTTCTGATACAGATTGTAAGTCTCTAGGGTTATTTTATAAATTACAAAAACAATGTAAGTTTCACTTATTAAAATTAGGAAATATAGAGAAAGAAAATAAAAAAAAGTTAAAATCGCCCATTGTGCCACCTCCTAGGAATAACCACTATTAATATCATGGTGCATAGCATTCCAGATATCTTCCTTTATGAACACTCACACACATATATATTTGAATGGGAGCATAAATATCTGCTGCTTTCAAACCTGATACTTTCAATGAATAATATATCTACATCTTTGACTGCTAATAAATATAAATCCATAGCTTTGTTTTTTAGTGACTGTATAGTATTCCACCTCATGGGAATAAAAAATTTTATTAATAATTATCCTTGTTGTTGGCCTTCTGGATGCCTCTCAATTTTTGGCTCTGGTAAATGATACCTCGATGAACATCCATTTGTAGTTAAATCTTTGCACAATTTGTTTTCTTTTAGATTATTCAAAAAAGTTGATCACTGAATCAATGATTATGTACCTTTTAAGGCTTTTGCTCCAAATTTCCAAGTTGTCTAGGCCCCTGTTTTTTTAGGAAGTGTACAGGACTCCTGTTGGAATGTGTAATCAAGTAAAGGAAAAGATTGAAACCAGAAGCATTTTGAGAAGTGTCACTATGAAGTGTGTATTCATACGAATGGATGAAATTCTAATTGAATCTAAATCCTCTGTATCAGATCAGAAGAGTTTATATTGTGCCTCCCATGGATGCATGGTTGAGTACTTGAATGATGACCCTGAGAGAGCAGGGTGTTATCAAGTCTGGGCTAAAGGAGAAATTATATGCGGCAAGAGCATCCTCTCAGGTTGAGTGATCAAGGTGCTCATCAAACTGAAATCATGTTCATACTGAAGTGGTGTGTGCCTCTTGAGACTATAAACCATGGCCAATGTCCTCTGGGAGAATCTGGGATTCAAGACAAGAGGGAGATGTGCAGGTAAGGCCAAGGCATTAAAGTGCGATCAAAGAGGAGCCTGAGGAAGACTTCTCATGCCAGAAACCTTCCATCCCTCCACCTTCAAGAAAGCCTGGGCTATTGGCCACTTCTGGCCTCCCTATATATGGCAACTGAACAATAATACAAGGTCTAAGGAGCATGCATGCACACATAGTTGCAATCTCCACTCAATTTGCAAATCATTATTCTGTGTTGGTGATTTGGTCTAAGCCCTGAAGCCTTATGAGAAAGGACACATTTGCTCTGCCTTTTGATTTGACAACAGGATGACCTGTGTGATAAATTGCTAAACCTATAGAACTATGACTGAGTCAAATCCTGTGGTGGTGAGATTTTGTTCTAGCTGTAGTCCTTGTTCCATTGTAAATCAAGGGAATGTGAGCTTTGAAAGGAGAGTGGGACTAGGGGACGGCCTCATGGTTCTATGAGTTTATGGACATATCTGTATATGACTTGATCATAAATGGAGAACATCCGGCAAGCCCAGGGTTTCTCCATGGCAGTAAAGAAGATTTAGTGTGTGCATGTGGGTGTTTGTCCATTGATTGGAGGGAAAAGGAAAAGATTTCCCTTTGAGGCTGGAAATAACTCTCTTTCCTAGCAGAAAAGCAAAGGAAAAAAAAAAGAAATGAAAAAGTTAGGAGGAAGAGAAATACTTGAGAGTTAGGGGTGGGAGTCAATAGAGAAAGAGCCTTTGCCTCCCAGCAAAACCAGCTCAGTAATGGGGATTTGGAGTTAGTGAAGCAGGCTGAATCACAGCTGAAGCAACAGGTGGCCTCTGTGTGGCCCCCAGATCCTACAGAGAGATGGTCAGTTGAAGAGTTGAAGTGGGAAAGTCAAAAGGGCATGCAGCAGAGGCAATAAAGCCAGGATGGAAAGACTGTTGGCTCACAGGAACAGGGATTTGGCGGCGTGGCGGGAAGGGGAGCTTGCCAGCTTCATATACCAACTACGGAACAAATGTTGTTAAATATTGCTTGCTGTGAATTAAACTCCTGAATATAACTCTGTGCCAAGAATGTTCAACAAGGCATGGTGCATGGGCAAAGAATACCACTTGATTTAGTGTGATAGATATGTCCAGGTCCAATGCACACTAAATAAAGTAGAATATTTATAAAATTCTCACTGTGGGTTCTTTGTGGTAATCAGTGATGTGAGTGTGTGTATGTTGCTTCTCAAGAACATTGGAGGCATATGTTGGGGGAACCTATGAACCCAAAGCTGTGGCTAAAATTGAGAAAGAGAAGTCAGAAATCTTGTCCAGCATCATTAATTCATGTAACATTTATTGTATATCTACTGTGTGCCAAGCATTGCCCTGGGCCCCATATTTGCATAAATAAGATCTGGTTTTTGGCCCCAGAGGAACACACAGTTAGTGGAGTGAAACAATGACAATACAGTGTTATAAACACCGATAGAAGTTAGCTCAGGTGCTATGGGGGTTTAATCCACCCTGGTGATAACAGAGTAAGGGAGGAATTCTCTGTGATGGTGGGGTGAATAAAAAGCTTTTAATTAAGAGGTGATATAACCCAATGGGGGGATTAACTGGGACAGCCACTAGGGAGCATGTGAGTCAGGATCTGTAACTGAGAATTGAGAAAAAGATCTTGATGGTGTCTGGTACCAGGAGGGAGATTGTTCCCCTTAATAGGAAACCAGAGGGAAAGGGAGAGTTTTTCTGCCCTCGTCTCTCCGTTAGAGCTAATGGTTATTTCATAGGCAAATTGACAGGTATTTGGTAATTGAAGGGGAAATGCCAAGGGTGTTCCTGAGGTAGGGGATCTCACCAACATCGGTCCCGGTGGAGTCAGGCTAGGGACACATGACTAGAGACAAGGGCAAGATGGGAGAGGTGGAAGCATGTAACTGGCAGCAAGACACCTGGTGGGGACCACAGGGAACCCAGCACAAGAAGACCCCTTTTTCCTTAGTAACCAGAGGACAGATAAGGAGTTGGGGTGATGAGAAGGGTTTTGGTTTTCCTGTGCAATCCAATTTGTTTTAAAGTCACCCCATTTTACATCCTGATTTAACTTTAACTTCCTCTCATGGTGTTCTCCTTCAGGCTCTAGCTGGGCCTTCTGCTAAACTTGTGTTAAGAGTGATCTCAAGAAGAAAGGATATTTTGATTTAATTTTGTATGTGTGATAATGGTACTGTGATTTTGTTTAAAAATAAATCCATATCCTGAAATATTTATGGATTAAGTTACATGATGTACAGGATTTGCTTCAATATAATATGTGAGGTACAGAGAAAACAAGATTTGTCAGTTAATAATGGTCGAAGTTGAGTGATAATTACATAGGGGTTCATTATATCATTCTGCCTGATTTTATATATATTGGAAAATCTTGGCAATACAGAAGAGGGGAGCATTATATGAGTTGATCAGAATAACATTTATTCCTATATAGCTTGTTGGACCAAGTGAATCAGGATTTCCAATTTTCTGTCTCCAACAGTAGCCTGGACTCCTTTGTAGAACTTATTGAATACAAGAGTTATACCAAAGTATGGCAAACACCAATCCTTAAAAGACAGTGGGAGATAAGTTACATGTATCAGAAGTTGGGAAGACTAGAAGGATCCTGAAACAAAAACTTCAAACTAAGTTGCCAAGATCTGCTTCAGAAGAGGAAAAAAACAACCCCATAGAGTCTATTAAGAAACTAATCAATCAACACTCATGTGCACATATGGAAATAACATTCGTCGGAAATTGAGCAGGTGGGAGGGAGGAGGGGATGGATAAATTCACACCTAACGTTTACAATGCACACTATGTGGGTGATGGCCACACTTATAACTTTGACTCAACTGGTACAAAAGCAATTCAGGTAACCAAAACGTTTGTGCTGCCATAATATTCTGAAATTAAAAAATAAAATTATCTTATTCATATATATAAAGGAACTACCCAGATGTCATCTCCCCAGATAGCTGATGTCAATGGCAAGGAAAACTTCAGTGATCTAGTACAATTTTAAATGCTGGAGTATAAAACTACTGTGATAACAGAATATAGCATAATGGCTGATTACAATTTTATTTTAAGTGTGTAATGACAAGAAGCTACACAGGATAAACTTAAAGACTCTGTTGAATTCATATTTAGTTCTCACCATTAGAATGTTGGTGACCAGGTGAGGTGCCTGATGTAGGCTTCTTCGAATGCTGCTTGCTCCAGCACAAGTGGTGGTACCTCTTCCAGTGTTTTAGGTAGAGTGGGGATGCCTCAGGCTCAACATCAAGAGATTCCCTGGAAGTGGTTTTATGCCTACTGAAAGTTGAGAATGCAGATGTTCACATCATTAATGTGATTTGCTTGTCTAGTTCCCAGGAATAGCTGTGTAGGGTTGGCATGGTGAGGGTGTGGCTGGATTCTGAAGCAACATCTGTGATGAAAAAATAAATTTCTAAAAATGCCAAATGGTTGGAAGAAACCCTCCTTGTTTCTTTGGACCTGTGATGAATGCTGCCTTGATTCTCCTCTCTTCTTCCTCCATTGCTGACCTGGTTGCTCTCCCATGGCATTTGGAACCTCTGAAGGGTAGTTTCCTGAATGTTTAGTGGCTGGTAAACAAACAGATTTTGCACAGTGAGCCTGAGGTAAACTGAAATTTACAAAACTACTTGTTACAAATCAGGACCATGGAAAGAGAACCAGCACCCTAAACTGCCTGATCACACAGACATCTTTCTCCCTGCTCATGTTCCTTACAACAGCTGTGAAGCAAAAATCTATTTGACATCTCAGGCAAATTCTACCTGCATATCAGGGTACAGTTTTACCTTCTGCAAAGTAGTTTCACAGAGGAAATATTCCAGATGATAACACGTCAGTCAAAACAACAGCCAGTAATATTTAAAACAGAACATCAAAGAGGACTAATTTGGCAGAAGGCCCCAGTTGTAAGATTATTTTAGTTGCCTACTCAATTTCCTGGCTATCCTGCTCCATAAAACAGGGTTGTGCAACGAGGAGAAGCAGTCATGCCCTCTCGTCTGAGATTGCTCAGGAGGCAGCAGATAGCTGGTGAGGCAAGGGGGAAGAGGGGAGTACCCATAAGGAGCTGATAGGAAGGAAGTTGGGACACCGGATCCCATCCCTAACTAAAGAATGCTAAAAAGAGGAAACTGCTTCTCTTGGTTTCTTTCGCTGACTTTGGAATCTCATAAGCTTGTAATGAAATTGTCAGAGGTGATCTCACATAGGCTACAATCAATTTGATATAGGGTTCTTTCCTAGGAGTTCCCATCCCAACGCTAGAGACTCACTTATACTCACCTTCCTTGGGTTCCCTGGGAACTCTGTACTCTCTTTACATCGCTCATTATCTAGTGTGGTGATGATTTATTTGTTTCCATGTCTGTTCCCCGCTAGATGGTGCCCTCCAGGGCAGATACCTTATCTAATTAATCTCTGTATCCTCAGCACTTAACACAGTGACAGGAATAGAGTACCAATTCAGTAAATGTTTTCCAGTGAATGGATGGATGGATGGATGGATGGATGAATGGTATGAAATAAACTATCATTTTCTCCATTCGGTGGCTGGAGCTAGGAGTGGGTAGATAGATTATTTCTGTTCAGGATCCAAGCTTCTCTACCATGGAAACCTAATAAATGCTCAGTTGAACTAAGCAAGCATGTGAACACTTACTACATGTTGGAACAGTTCTAGAAACAATGCGGGGGAATCGGAAGAAGTGCAAGGTGTGTACCTGTCTCCCAAACCACTTACAAAGTCATTGGGCATATAAAATGATAAACCCATGAAATACTCAAGCAACAGAGAAAGATAGTGCTATAACCAAGGACTACATGGTTGATAACAAGTTCAACAGGAGTTTAGAGAAATGAGAGGAAAATAGAGTTTGGGCCAAAGTAGAACAATCACAGAAAGCAGAGATGAGGGGAAGACACAGGAATAAATACAAGATAATGTGTGTTTATGACATATCTGCACAGCAATGCTCTGTGTTCCTGGGAACTGCCCCCTCTCTCCCTAGCCACATGATTCTAGCAAGTCTCTGACTTTAGCTGGACAGATTGGATTCTTCCCTAGGGCATTCAAAACTAGAATTGATAGATTCAGTGTCTGTCTGTGGGTGGACATAGTAACAGGCAAAACTCAGTAGGTGTCGCTGGTCAGGAGGTATTGCTGGTCACATTTTCCCACCACATAAAGGATGCTGACGTACAATGAAAGAGACTGAAGCAAAAGCAAAGGCAGAAGCTGTGGTGAGAAACAGGACAGGAGTGGAGATGACAGAGAGATGGCGTTTTCCTGGGTTTAGCTGTTCTGGAGAGCCAGCTATGTCTCTGCCCTTCCCTTAGCTTCACCCAGTATCTTTTCAGTAATTTCCTTATTTTGTCTAAACTAGTCTAAGTCAACTTTCTGTTATGAGCGAGCACACCCAAAGAGTACAAATTAATAGATGTACCACCCACTGAGGAACAGTATGTTTTCAGAATGGTTTATAATTGGGTGTGGCTAGAACCCAGGGTGTGGGAGTGGATGGTGGAGCCATTGAAGCATTTAAGCAGAGAACTATGGTCAGATTTGTCCCTGGAGAGACCAGTGGTGGAAATGTGTGTGATGGACTTGATGGGGAAAAAGGAAGTAGGAGAAGTAGGGAGATCAGTCATCAGAGGAAGAGTCACCTCGTGAACCTCCCATTTTTCTTCACCCAGTAAGAGTCAACTCTCAGAGAATAAAAACTTAGATTATTCAAAAAAGAACCTTAGGAAACAAACTAAGCAAAATAAAATGGATGACTGTTAGTATGTACACCCCCAAAACAATGTCACATCAGACCTTTATAAGAACATCCTCACACTATTCTCTTTGCTTGTCTTGGGTCATTTTTAAATTTTTATTTTTTGCAATGGTTACTCTTAAAGTAAAATTGAGATCTGGTTCCTTCTCGTCTTCTGCTCTGCTTTCCTCTTTTGCCTCCCACATTCCTTCTTTCTTCTTACCATGGCTAACCCTGAACTAGGGTTACAATTAAGGGCAATATAGACTCAGGGCTCAAGAAAGAGAACTCCCCTCTCAATCACTAGGATTTGTATGGAAATGCCAGCGTGGATTTTTAGGGCACAAAGCCCAGATCACCTACTATCTAACATGTAGAGTTGAATCACAAATATGGAAAGAGATCCAAGATTACTAATGAGCTGCCTTAGTCTGCCAAGAAGCTAACTCAATATCAGAAAAAAATTCTCTTGCATGGCATCTGTCTGTAATGCTAGCCAAAGTGTTGTATAATGGATAGTCACAATTGAAAATGACCTTCATTATGCTGAATTCATTTCTCTAATGTGTCCATTTTTCCTCATCTTACCTCCCGACAGTAATAATAGACATGGAAATAAATCCAAATTGTGATTCAAATTTCAGAATGTGAGATTCACAGGTGTGGTGGCTTTTCTCAGCTGAATGTAGGGGATAGATGAGTAAGAAATCTGGGAGGATTTAACAAAGTGGGGAGCATTGTTCAGAAAATCAGACACGGACACAGCATGGGCAAGACTGTCTGCCTTACTCAAACAAGAATCTTTACATAATGCACCAAGAATTTAAGTGAGTGATCTGCAGTTCAGGAAGAAAAAGTTAACTCTTAGGGACAAAAAAGCGTAACTTTACAGACAGGCCCCAAAATATCTTTGAGCACCTGTTTCTGCTTTCTCAGTGTTGTACCTGTGATGCCACTGGGACTACGGAACTGTCTCGCTGTTATTTGTTTAGACTGGCTGTGTAGCTAGCAGAGAGAATGCTGAACTCAGAGTCAGGAAACCTGGATTAGAGCCCTGGCTCTGCTGCTTACTGCCGTGCCTTGTCAAGGAGTCACTTAACCCTGGTGCTTTCGTTTCTACAACTGCAAAAGGAGACTGTAATCACTGCACATCCTACCTTGCACGGTTGTTAGTATCAAATGACATAATGGATGTGGAAATGCTTTTTCAGTTGTTAAAGATATTAATATTGTTATTATCAGAGTGATTTGTTTCTCTTATTTCAGAGAACATTGAAATAGCAGAAAATCAGTGTCAATTTCCACTCTATTAAAATTCCTACTTGCCCATTGCCTGATATTTTGTGCATAACAAGTCTCTCCCTTACTCCTCCCAGGCTGGGTTCCACCAGCTCTCTGTTGCTGCTGAAGTGTGTATGATATGTGATGTGATAAAGGGGACTCATGGTTGATTGGGAAACCCAGGCTGGGTCAACACAATACCAAATCAGGATAAATTCAGTACACAAAGTCATCAAGCCACTTGATTGGTCTTTCTATATATAAAATCCCAATCTCCTGGCTTAAAACATGGTGGAAAACTCATGACCTTTTGCTTCATGCAATATCCTGTTGCCCTTTACCACTCTGGGTATCCAAAGAAGCTGCCAAATCAACCCGAGGGAGTAATTTCTTAATGAGATCTCTCAAAATGTGGATGCATGAACAATGCTGCCATTTCCATGAAAAACAGAAATTATAACAGGAACTCCATTTCCTTTACCTACTTTACTGAATGACTCATCCATTTGCTGGTGGCAGGTTTTTTTTTTTTTTTTTTTTTTTACTCTTTTGGAGAATAGCTCTTGCTTAACAGATTACTGACTGTCCTGTGGATTTTTTAAGAGTCTTCACATACATTATCTCACTTATCTTATTCTTACAACCACCTTCTCATGCTGTCCTTTTACCAAGCTTCCTTAGAGTATTTTGTCATCACTGTATCTCCATAATTCCTTCCCAGTCACTTTTTATGTTCTCTCCCCATCGCCTGAAATTGTCTTGACCTGGCCATGACCAAATACTATTTAATTGCCAACTCCAATGATCTTTACTTTGTTCTCATTCAATCCAAACTCTTGGTAACATTTGGTTTTTTTGAACTGCCCCCTGCTTCATAAAACTCTTATCTCCAGAAGCTTGCTACTTCTCATCACTCTATGCCAGTCTCCTTTGTGCATTTTTCTTCCTCTGCCCCTTGGAAATTCTTGTTCCTGTGGGCTCACTCCTGTGTTCTTTTACTAAGTTGTCTCATCCTCTATTGTGGTTTCAGTCATCACCTTTAGGTGCCCATGATTAAATGCAATCCAGACCTCTCGCTCCCTCTCTTCAAGCTGTCCACCCCTACTTCTAAAGATTTACTAGGCTTTGCTACATACATGCCCCAAACAAAATTATGTTCTCTCAAGGCTCTTATATTTCTGCTCTTGTTAATCATTCCAAAATTTGCCCAGTTGTCTAAGCTAGAACACTTTACTCCTCCTCCTCTACTTCCCTCCCCCTGCATTGAAACAAACATCTAAGTCCTCTCTATTCCTTCTAAATATAGCCCACATTTGTCTTCTCTCACTAATAACTACCACTGTCTTAAGTCTGTGTGACACCAACAAATAGCTTCTTACCTGTTTTAGCTGTTCTTTGTCTCTCCTTTCTCCAGCTCCTTCCCCACACAGCTGTGAGGATGAGCTTTCTAAACACACAGATGGGAGCTCAGGATTTCTGCTCAGAACTCTTCAATGGCTTCTCATTTTTGACGGATTATTGTCTAAGCTCCTTAGCATGGCTTGCCCTCCAAGCTTTTAATCTGGCTCTATATTGGAACCTCATTTCTCATCCTCTTCATTCATGCTTTCCACTCCTTTCTCCAGCTATAGTAAATGATTCACTTTTCCCTAAATGCAACATGCTCTTTAGGTTAGGTTTTACATTTTGCAACCTGAGCAGAGTTGGAAATCAAAGGAAAACGAGATTAGGGAGAGAGGGAGGGAATGAGTGAATCCTATGGATTTTGTGACCTCTGCCTCTCTCTGTGTCTCTGTCTCTGTCTTTGTCCCTCTCATGCTTATTATACTGTATAAACTATTTGTCTATTTCCTCCACTACATAATTTAATTTGATACAAGTATAATCATCATTCCCATTTTAAAGATAAGAAAATGGAGGCCCAGAGATTTGCCAGTAGTAACACTGCTAGGATTGAGCTAACACTGAGCCAGGACTGGAATCTAGGTCTTCTGACTGCTGATTCCGGCTTCTTTCCACTCTCCCCGAAGAGGGTTACAAGCTTAAAGGAACAAGCAACAGTCACACATTTCCCATAAGACAGTAAGTGTTCCAAATGCACTGAATTGAGCCTGCTGTTTCAGCCTTACTGTTGCAGTGACCTGGAATACTGGAATCCCCTACGGATTGAAGGAAATGGGTACAGTTCTAGAAACATCAGAAAAACAGGTGTCGTATGTAAAACACGTTAATTGGGAAAGGATATCAATTATCAATTAAATTAAAAGCTGGGTGTAGAGCAATTAGTACAGGTACAATCTCCAGGCTTACTTATAATCATGGGACCCTCACTTCTGCTTATGCCAACAAATATGGGGTCTCAATCTCTCAAAGATAAATCTGGCCTAGGCACTCCAGGTTTTGCTTTTTTTTGATTTATTTTTATTTTGTATTTATTTATTTATTTTTATTTCAGCATACTATGGGGGTGTGAATGCTTAGGTTACGTATATTGTCCTTGCCGCCCTCTCCCCCCCCCAGTCACGGCTTCAGGCGTGGAGATGCCCCAGGCGGTGTGCATCGCACTCATTTCATATGTATGTACCCGTCCCTTCCTCCCCTCTCCCATCTGCCTGAAGCCCAATGAATGTTATTCCTATATGTGCACCTAGGTGTTGATCAGTGCAAAGAATTTGATGGTGAGTACATGTGGTGCTTATTTTTCCATTCCTGGGATACTTTTTATGTGATGCTACCTTCTTCCCTTCAATAGAGTTGTCAAAATAACCAGATATTATCAGCCAGATAACTCTGGGAAGAAGACAATCAATGATCTGGAAAAGAGGAGAAAGTGTTAAGATTTAGATGAAAAGTTAGAAGTCTTTAAGTACCTTGGGGCTGATGAAAAACTTTGCCAAATTGCTAAGGCTGTAAGGCTGGCTATTCCTAGAGTGGGAGAACTGTGTGGTCAGGAGGGGCTGGCAAGTTCATGGCCAGATGTTTGCTTCCATTTATATTTTACTACTTTCATTTCAGGACTAATTTGGGGTAACTGATAATAGTTGAGGTTTTGTTGTTGATATTCTGCTGTATTTTATCAGAACATAAAGAAGTCTGTTCAGAAGATTTGCAGGATTCTGAAGTGTGCTTTGCTCCCATTCAGTTCAATGTTTCCCCTGGAGATCCAGCTCCAATTATACGAAAGAAGTTATCAAGAAATGGGGATTTGTGGATGATCATTTTAAAAGAAACTTTGCTGGAGTGTCTGTTAGTTTTACAAGGAAAATCTGAAATTTTAAATAGTAATTTTGGAATTCCCTTATTTACAGATGCTTGCTGGCCAATATTTGCAAATCATGTATCTGATAAGGGAAGTATATCTAGAATATATAAAGAACTCTTATAACTCACAAATAAAAAGATAAACAATTCAATTTAAAAATGCACAAAGAATTTACAGAGACATTTTCTCAAAGAAGATACACAAATGGCTAACAAGCACATGAAATGATTCTCAACATCATTAGTCATCAGGGAAAAGAAAATAAAATAAAAACCACAGTGAAATATCATTTCTCACCCATTAGGATGGCTATAATCAAAAATTCAGACAATGCTAAACTTAGCAAGGATGCAGAAAAAATTGAAGCCCTCAGACATTTCTGGTGAGAATGTAAAATAGTGCAGCTACTGTGGAAAACAGGCTGGTAGTTCCTCAAATAGTTAAGCACAGAGTTACAAGACGAACTGGTAATTCTACTTCTGGGAATATACCCTAAAGAATTGAAAGCAAGGACTCAAACAGATATTTGTACACCACTGTTCATAGCAGTACAATAGCTGAAAGGTGGAAACAACACAAATGTCCATCAACTGATAAATGGATAAAATAACATGGTATATTCATACAATAGAATATTATTTGGCCATAAAATGAAACAAAGTACTGATCTATGTTACAGCATGGATAAGCCTTGAAAAAATTATGCTAAGTGAAAAAAACAGACATAAAAGGCCACATATAATATGATTTTATTTATATGAAATGTCCAAAGCAGGCAAATCTAGAGACAGAAAGTAAATTAATGGTTGCTTAGGGCTGGGGAGAAGCTAAGGAATTGTGGGGTGGTAGCTAAAGGGTATGGGGTTCATTTTTGAGGTGATGGAAATATACCAAAACTGATTGTGATGATTGTTGCACAACTCTGTGAGTATACTAAAAACCATTACACTTAATGAGAAGATTGTATAGTATGTGAATTATATCTCAAGAAAGCTATTACAAAGAAAATGCTTGCTGGCTGTGCTCTCTGTCCGTGGTGCTGTATCAGGTGCTGGGTACAGGGGCACAGCAATAACTAAGAGTCAGAATTCCTCAATGAGCTCATGATTTAAGGAGGCAGAGAGGAAAAGAAGCAGCTATAAAGATAGAGTTAAAAAAGTGCTACAATAGAGTTTGGGGCTTTTGGCAGAAATAATGAATAGATATGATTGATGCAATTAAGGAATGCTTCAGCCAGGAGGCAGAACTAAATCTGGATCTTGAAGTGTAATATGAATTCAATTTGATCAATGAAGCCTCAGGGCATTGGGGCAGGGTTGGGAAAGGAAGATCATTCCAAGTTGAGGGATCAGCACATGCAAAAGTGTTGGGGCCTGCAGTTATCTGACATAACTGAGGAACAACCAAGAATTGGATGGTGCATGAAGAATGTGGAGGGGTGTTGTGAGAGATGAATCTGGAAAGGTATTTTGGGGTTTGAATTACCTGGAGCTTGGACTATTCACCAAGGTAGGGTTGCATTTTACACAGCAATGGTGTGGTAAAGCTCTCAGTAGGAATCATAAAGTGGAATCTGTGACTCTACCACCTCCTATCTGTGACATTGGGTGAGTCACCTAACCTCTCTGGATTTCAATTTCCTTATCCCGAAAACTAAGATGAACTTCGTACTCATAAGGTTGTAGCAATGATCAAACGAAAGGAGAATGTGACAAACACTGTGGGCTGCATAACCCAGCATCTGTTCCCAGCCCCTTTCTCCCTTGCCTGTATCTACAACAGAGGCTTGAAAAGCCAAGTACTTGCTCAGCTTCCCTTGAAGCTCGAGGTGGCCACATGACAGACACACACTTACGGCTAATGATACATAAACAAAAGACTGCTGAGGGGCTTCTAGCACAGTTTTTCTTTTCTGAAAACAAGCTACAGACATTGCTAATGCTGTCTGCTTCTCCCGAGTTCTTTGAATGCAGACATGATACCTGCGGCTCTAATAATCATCTTGCAGCTGAATTACTGGCAACAGTGGAGATTAAAGCCAACATGTTAAGGATGGGTGGCAGTGCAGAGAAACTGGAAGAGGGTCTGGACTCTTGATAGCACCAACAAATGAATGCCAGCAACCACCTACCTCTGGACTTCAGTGAGAAAAATAGCCTCCTACTCGTATGAGTCCTGGTTAGTTGGGGTTTCTGTTACCTGTAGCCAAAAAACATTCTTAACTGGTACAGAATATATGAAGGAGCTTCATAAACCAGCAAGTGATTTATACAGGTAAAGAATGTTTTTTTGGGAGGGAGAAATGCATGATTTGAGTTACATTATGATAGCAGCATAAATAAATTGGAGGGATAAATTGTTGTAGGAAATGTTAATGATAAGAATGCAGAAAATACACAACGGAAGCCCAGTGACATTGAGGATGGGGACCAGGAAACAGAAGCCAAAGAAAACATGGAGAGGAAACTGATAGGACCTGACAACTGGTTGGACATTGGGGAGGGTGCAGAAGTGAGAGGGTTTGAAGATGCTTTGAAGGGCCGGGCGTGGTGGCTCACGCCTGTAATCCTAGCACCCTGGGAGGCTGAGGCGGGTGGATTGTTTGAGCTCAGGAGTTCGAGACCAGTCTGAGCAAGAGCGAGACCCCGTCTCTACCAAAAATAGAAAGAAATTAATTGGACAACTAAAAATATACAGAAAAAA
>CAUYSK010006989.1:0-60634 GCA_963575035.1 Avahi laniger | reverse complement strand
CAGGCTGGTTTCGAACTCCTGAGCTAAAACAATCCGCCCACTTCGGCCTCCCAGAGAGCTAGGATTACAGGTGTGAGCCACCGTGCCCGGCCTCCTTTCCCTCTTTTTAAATATTATTATCTTGAATGTCAGACTGTGTTACAATTTTTGTTTTAGTCACCCAATATGATTTATAAAACTCATGAGGAAAAAGATAGTCTACTGCATGCACCCATATTGTTTGCTCTTTACATTGCTGCTTCTTCCTGATGCTCCAAGATTTCCTCTTTTATCAGTTCTCTCCGTTTGAAGAAATTCCTTTAAGCCAATCTTGAAGGATATATCTGCAACTACAAATATTTTTAGTTTTCCTTCTTCGGAGAATGTCTGGATTTCCCTCTCATTCCTGAAGGATGGTTTCCCTGGATACAGAATTCACCCTCGATCATTCTTTTCTTTCAGCACTTACAAAATGTTGTGCCACTTCCTGTTGGCCTCCATGGATTGAGATGAGAACTCTGCTGGCACCCGCATTGAACTTCTTCTATAAGTAATGCATTGTTTCTCTATGGCTACTTTCAAGATTTTTTTCTTTAGTTTTTAGAATTTTAATTATTATTTGGGTTGGCATGAATCTGAAGGTATTTGGTTTTCCAAGTCGTATGTCTATTTTTCAAGGTTATAAGGACACATTTTCATTATTCTCAGAGAATGACTTTTTTCTTCTTGAAATCAGCCAATAAATTTTCGTTTTCATTTCCCTTGAGTATCACCCACAAACCTTATCCGGCAGTTTCTAATTTTCTCCATTCATGCTTAAAAAATCCTTTACTTCAATAAGAAGCGTAGTTGAAATAATTTTATGAGTGTGATTAGAAGTGACATCCTTGTCACAGGAAATGCCACCCTCTGGCATACCTGCAGGGACTCAGCATGGCTTCCTAGCTGGAGTCATCAAAGTCAGGGCATCTGGACTATAGACCTTTACAGGGAAAGAAACGAACGTTCTTGTCACGGGGAGCTGCTTAACCATGGGGCGGACACCAGGCTGGGCACAACTCATCCTTTCCCTAATCCTTCAGCAACAGTGTGAACCAGTATCATTAATTCTCATTTTATAGTTGAGGAAAATGACGCTTAGAGATGCTCAGCAATGGGCCAGTGCCTAGTCATGGAGCTATTAAGTGATTGAGCAGGGTAAATGTCCCAATAAATTTTTTAAAAATTTATTTTATGATAGTATAGCTTACATATAATAAAGTATGCTAATATTGCCACACTCAATGAATTTCTACATATGTATACACCTGTTAGACCACTACTTAATCAAGGTATAGAACATTTTCATCATTCTAGGAGGCTCCTCATGTCTCCTCCCAATTCAGCAACCCCTCCTATTTCTAAGGGAAATCATTATTCTGATTTCTTTCATCACAGATCACTTTGAACATTTTGGAACTCTTCACAGATGGAATCATACAGCACGTGCCTATCTATGTGTGGCTTCTTTGGCTCAACATTATGTCTGTTTGCCTATGTTGTTGCATTTATCTGTAGTTCCTGCTTTTTCATTGCTGTATAGCATTTCATTATGTTATTTTAATAACATGCCACAATTTATATACTCAGTCTCCTGCTGATAAACTTTTGAGTTTTTTCTAGCTTGAGGGTATTACAAACAAGGCTTCTGTGGACAGTTATGTGCGTATCTTTTTTGGACATACACAGTCTTACAAAGGCAGTGGACACTCTTCTTGCTCCAGCTCTTTCATGGGGGAGCAAGTTCCAGTTTTGTCTTATTTTGTTTGTTTGCTTTTGCTACAGAAAATAAGCTTCTCTTATTTTTAGTCATGGGGTACTAGGAAGGAAGAATCTTAGTGAGTTAAATAGGAAGATGTCTGAGTAGATTCTTAGAGGGTTCTCCAAGCAGTTTTCAATCATTTTTGGTGAATTCTTGGAAGCAGGGTGACAGGGGTTCATTCTTATCTCTCCAATGAACACATACTTGAGAACACACCCTCAGCCCTCCCCACACTTTGTACCATTGCACACTCTGCGTTGCTGTACACATTCCTAAATTCCCAGCATCATCCACCAGCCACCTCTCCTCCCCTCCTCCTGCATCTCATGCCTCAGCCACACCAGTTCTGCAGCCCCTGAAAAAGACATGCTTTCACAACCCTGCACCCCATTTTAGCCCTCCTCTCTGCCAGGCTCCACCCTGCTTCCAAATCCTAGTTTAGACGAAGCCTTCCCTTTTCTATTTTGCAAGCTGACAGAACTGTAAGTTGAACATAAATACAAAATAAATAAACCTAATACACACACAAACATATAAACTTTATTCATATGAAAATATACAACAAAGTTTTGCTCCCTAAAGATGATTTTTCAACATAAAGGACACGATTTGATACATAGAAAATTTATAAAAGGTGAGAAGCAAGTTACTCATATTAGATAATACATAACATCCAAGACATAGCTCACCTGTTGGATGGTCCATTTCTCAAAGTGAGAAATACAAGCTAAACTGATCAGAAATAATGAAAAAATTTTAGTGCTTTATGATTGCATCTGAAAGGCGCAGCTGCCAAAACAATTATTAAAAAAAATTTTGTCACATCCCTTTGATCATCTAACCAAAAAGACTTTTAACAGTTATTCATCTTATTTGGAATTTGTTACACTTCCTGAGTCTACAAGGCCACTCCTAAATGTTTCTTGAGGTGTCCCATTTCAGAGGTTGGAGTGAAAGTCCCACCCCCGAGCCTGAACAAATCACCTGAGAAACACGTGTTCCTCGGGACTACAGGTGTCTGTGTGGCTTCGTCTGGATGACACTAGGCTCTGGATGCTACTTGACTGGGAGCTAGAGGTCTCTGGAACAATTCTTTAGAATAAATTAAATCCTCTTTCCTTAATTCTCTTATATCCTCAGGTCTGCTGTTGTAAACTACAAGCCTCTTCAAGTCTTTCCTTACCAACTAATTCCTAAGTACTCCCTGCTGCCGCTGCCTTTGGATTACAGGCAGCAAAATATTCTCTGCTGCCTTTATGACAATTCTGAGAGCAGTTCACGCCCCGGGCAGGATTTTGAAGGCAGTGTAGCTCACACAGCACAGGCTGAAGTGGCTCACTGTTACGGCAAGTACGCTGGCCCTCCCAACAGGTGATGCTGCGCTGAAGTCTGTCTTCTTTAGGCCACTCGATCCTGCTCTCCAGTGAGAATTCAAGAAATTTAAATGCATTCTGCAGTGTGTTTTTGGTCTTGATTTCAAGAGCTGTGTGTAGCCCTAAGAATGAATATTGTATTATCTTTTATATTTGTTCCTGCTGAACTTAATTGTTTTCACGCTGAATATTGCCTTGTCCAAATTAGGCCTTGTTTCTCTAAGAACAAAATGAAAGTTGCCTTTTCATTTTGTTGATTGTTTCCTTTGCTGTGCAGAAGCTCTAAGGATTTGCATTTTTTTTAGATATCCTTCTAAACTGATGTGAATATTATCCACTGGCTAGTCTCTTCTTATGCTAGGAGAACTTTGTTTCCATTTCTTAACTTGCTGTTCTATGGATGCTTTTGAGGGAACCTTGAATTTTTAACCACAAGTCTCATCCTAGGCCGTCTTCTCCCTTCACTTATTTTTTTCAGCTTTTTTGAGGTATCATTGACAAATAAAAGTGTATAAAATGTGTACAATGCAATGATTTGATATACATATATATTGTGAAATGATTACCACAAATTAACTTTATTAATATATCTATCACCTCACATAGCTACCTTTTTTTTTGGTGAGGACACTTAAGATCTACTTTCTTAGTAAATTTCAAATATACACTACACTGTTATTATGACAGCTACCATGCTGTACTTTAGATCCTCAGAACTATTCATCTTATACTTGAAAGCTTGTATGCTCTAAGCAACATTTCTCCATTTTCTTCATTCCCCAGCCCCCGCCAACTCCATTCTACTCTCTGTTTCTGTAAGTGTGACTTTTTCAAGAAAATTTAAGTTTCCACATATAAGTGATACCATATACAGTATTTGCCTTTCTCTGTCGGCTTATGTCACTTGGCATAATGCCCTCCAGGTTCATCTATATTGTCACAAATGGCAGGATTTTCTTCTTTTACTGTGGCTGAATAATATTGAATTGTGTATGTGTATGTGTGTGATGTGTGTGTGTGTGCATTCATATTTTCTTTATCTATTCATCTGTTGACAAACACATACCTTGGCCCTTGTGAATAACGTTGCAATGAACATGGGAGTGCAGGTATCTCTTCAAGATACCAATTTTGTTTGCTTTGGATACACAACCAGCAGTGTAATTGCCGGATCACATAGCAGTTCTATTTTTAACTTTTTGAGGAACCTCTCTAGTGTTTTCCATAATGGCTATACCAGTTTACATTCCCACCAACAGTGCACAAAGGCTCCCTTTTCTCCACATCCTTGCTCACATTTGTTATCTTTGTCTTCTTGATAACAGCCATCCTAGGAGGTGATATCTCATTGTGGTTTTGAAATGCTTTTCTCTGATGGTTAGTGATTTTGAGCACCTTTTCATGTACTGTTGGCTATTTGTATATCTTCTTTAAAAAAATGTCTATTTATTTAGGTCTTTTGCCCAGTTTTTAACTGGATTGTTTGTCTTTATACTATTGAGTTGTTGGAGTTCCTTATATATTTTAGATATTAACCCCTTATCAGATATGTGGTTTGCAAATATATTCTCTAATTTTGTAAGCTGTCTTTTCATTTTATTGTTTGCTATGCAGAAGCTTTTTGGTTTTATATATTAATAGTCTCACTTGTTCATTTGCTCTTGTTCCCTGTGCTTTTGGTGTCATATTCAAATAATCATTGCTAAGACCAATGCCAAGAAGAACCCTCACTTTATAATTCATGGGTGTTATGCTCCTTCTATCCCTAGGTACCATCTTTGTACTTCAGAGTCCCTGAGTTCTGGACAGTTCCCTATCTGACACACCATTTCAGAGGCACCTCAGACTAGCATATGCACAATCAAATCTGTCATCTGCATCTTGTCCTCAACCACGATACCTTATTACTGTTCCTTAACCCCATACGAAACCACTCTTCCTTCCAGAGAGTATGCCAGGAACTCAGGAGTATCTTTGTCCCCTACTTCTCGTCCCCAATAGCTAATTCATTCCTCTAATCAGCAATCATTTACTAAGTACCTGCTGAGCATCAGGCTCTATGCCAGGTGCTGGGGATATAACAAGGAGCAAAAAGAGACATGGAGCCTGTATTCAAGGGAAGTGGGCAGAGACATAAAAATACTAAGCAAATAATCAGACAACTAAATGTTAGTTACAAACTGTGAGCTATAAAAGGACAGAAAAAAATGAAGAGCTAAGAGAACACATATTGGGGAGCCTCATGGGGCCATGGAAAGTTTCTGTCAGAAGAAGACATCTGAGTGCTTTCTCAAATTCTTTTTTTTTTTTTTTGAGACAGTCTTTCTCTTTCATCCCAGCTAGAGTTCAGTGGCATCATCATAGCTCACTGCAACTCCCAACTCCTGGGCTCAAGTCATCCTCCTGCCTCAGCCTACTGAATAGCTGGGACTACAGGTGTGTGCCTATGATTTTTCTATTTTTTGTAGAGATGAGGTCTTACTTTTGCCTCTTGCTCAGGCTGGTCTTAAACTCCTGACCTCAAATGATCCTCCTGCCTCAGCCTCCCAGAGTGCTAGGATTACAGACATGAGCCACCACACCTGGCCTCAAATTCCTTCCCTTCTCTCCCCTGCAACTCCCCAAATTTACCCATACAATGGGCTATCGCAGCAGTCTCCAGACAAAACTCCCAGCTGGAATATAAATACCATGAGGTCAAGTTCTGTAGAACTCTTAAAGCCTAGAACAGGGCCTGACACAGAGCAGGTGCTCAGCAAATATTTGCTGAATTAAATGGTGGAACTTTCTGACCAGGCCCAGATCAGACTTTTGCCACCCTCCATGCCCACACTTTCCCACTCTCCTCTACGCACTCAGGCTGGGTATCCACTCACCTCAGGGGCTTTGCATATACTGTTTTCTCTACCTAGAACTTTCCCTTCCCCATCCACTTTGCTTGTTCATATCTACTCAACCTTTAGATCTTAACTTAAATATTGGGGATACCTTGCCCTACTTCCAGTCTAGATCGGGTCTCCCGCCTACAGAGGCTCACATCTTTGTGAGCTTCTCTTTCACAGCACTGGTTGCTGCTTGAAAATAGTCATTCATTTTAGTGGTTATGGGACTGTTCTCACTTTTTCCCACAATGCTGTAAACCCGATGAAGCAAGAATTGTGTCTGTTTTGCCAACACTGTATCCCCAGGTTCCAACACAGTAGGTGGCACAGAGTAGGTGCTTAATAAATTATCTATAGATTTACTGCTAATAACAAATTTTTAGAAAGTATCAGGCATTGCAAGAAGACGGGGAAAGAAAAGGCCCAAATCACCAGACTGAGGTACAGAATGAAAGCTTAAAACCCAATCAAATGGGAGACACTCCCTTGCTAAGAAGGAGCTCTAAGTACTCCCATCTGGGGCTCATCCCTGGTGAGCCAACACTGCTTTGGATTCTAGACCACTGTCTGCTTCTCCAAATTGGCTGAGACACGCTTTGAATGTGATCAATGTTTTCACTCTCTTGCCTTTCAATGTAGATTAAAATAATCTTTTAGAAGTGTTTGGAGACTGATTATCTGACACACTCTTGCATTTCACAGGGCCTGAAGGACGGGAACTTCTGAGAGAGAAGTCACCTTCTGTCAGCTCTGGGTCCCCAGCCCAGTGTCAGAGCTGGGGCTTTGCAGGAAGAATCTGGGCTGCTTTAGGCTTCTAATGCCCTACGGACTCTGGCATTGTGCCTGGCATGAGGCAGGGACATAACAAAGTCCTCTGGAATGAATGGAAGAGGGGAAGGAACTCTTTTTGCCACTTTCTTTTGAACTTTAGAATTTAGAATCAGAATTAAAATCAGAATTAAAATCTTTTGAATTTAGAATCAGAATTCTGATTCTATTGTTTTATTTTATTTTTTGGCTCTACATTTCTTCGGTGGTTGACAGATGGTGTTACGTGCCTCTGCTTTTACTACAAAGAGTGACAGAGAATAAGGATTATGGCATCTCTCTACTTTCTCAAGGGGCATAAATGTCCCTCTGCAGAGCAACAGCCAGTGAGTGGGGCCAGGAGAGGGATGACAGAAGGGACTTACCAGTGACGGACACTGGGCACTTACACGGCATCTCCTTTTATCTGCACTGGAACTCTAGGTGGCGGGTATTACTCTCCTTAGTTTACAGATGAGGAAACCGAGGGACAGAGATGAGAAGTAACGGGCCAAGCGTCACGCAGTTGGTACAACTGAAATTCAAGCTTCAGTTTCTCTGATGTCAAAGTTTGCGTTAGATGTGAAAGAAGGACCAGAGACTGTTTAAGTTGGAAAAGGCCTTTTCAGTCAAAGGCTGCAGGGGCCAAAAGGGTAGAAGAAATTCTAGAAGTAATTGCTTCCTTAGGGGTTTCTCTCCAGGCTGTGCTTTGAACCCTGGACTCTTCTCCTCTCTCCCCCAGCTTGTGAAACCCTGAACTGTATTTTTATATTCTAGCAACCAGCAATGAGAAAATATTATTTTAAAAATATAATAGTATCAAAAAGCATATAACAGGAATAAATTTGACAAAAGTGTTCAAGTTCTTATGCTGAAACCTATAAACAATTGCTGAGAGAAATTAAAGAGCTAAATAAATGCGAAGTTATACCGTGTTCATGTATTGGAAGACTCAGTATTATTGAGATGTCAATTCTCCCAAATTCGATCTGCAGATTTAACACAATCCCAATCAAAATCCCAGAGAGTGTTTTTGTAGAAGTTGATAAGACGATTCTAAAACTGATCTAGAAATGCAAAGAACTTGAATAGACAAAGCAGTTTTGAAAAAGAAGAACAAAGTAAGAGAACATACATTATCTGCCCTTGAGACTTACATTATACTTCTAATAATCAAGACGAAGGTACTGTCATAAAAATCAACAAACGGATCAATGGAACAGAGCAGCAAACCCAGAAACAGACCCACACTTCCGTGGTTATGTGATAGTCTACTAAGGGACCCAAAGCAATTTGCTGGGAGAGGAACATCTTTAACAAATGGTGCTAGAAGAACAATTTGACATCCATATTAAATTTGATTGCTTTTCTTTTAGAAAAACATTGAGGCCAGAGGCAATAGATATACTGGAGAAGTCACTTAAGTTTCTTTATCTGCAAAAGGAGCAGGTTTGCTAAGATCATCTGAGTCTTGCCCACAAAGCCTGGAGCGGCAGGCTTTTAGGCTTTGGTCCGGTGCTGGCAGGCAGGAGAATCTGGATGCTCAGCAGAACTTGAGTGCATGGCTAATGAAGAAGCAAAGCCATAGTTACGAGAATTGTCAAGGTGGTAACCCAGAGAGCCACAGCATGGGCAGTGACGAGAGCCAGATGGGGTCATCACCAGGAGAAAAAGCAAGAAGAGATGAGAAGGGAGCAGAGTTTGGCTGCAAGCTCTGGAAGCTGCATCTCTAAAGCAGGGCTGCTTGGGGTAGCTCTTTATAAAGTATCCTGCAGGAGGGGCTGCCTCTGCCCTTGGCGTGCAAGGTCTCAGCCAGGTCTAGTATGCAGGGAGCCTAAAAGTCAGGGAATCTTGTCTGATAATTCAATATTCTCCTTCCCTGTGCCTTTTACCACGTCTACTATGCTTTACTATTGTTGAAGGTGGAAATTAAGATGAAGAGAAAGGGAAAAAGGAAGAAGGAAAAATAAGTAAGGAAACAACCTTGGCCACACTGGGCCCTCTGTGGAATGTGCTTCTCCCCATCCTGCCTCCTACACCGACCAGTCTGTCTTGGTCTGACCAGTTCCCCCCCTCCTTTAAGAGGAGCAGTAATGCCACACCCCTTGTCCCCACAGTCTGAATGAGGACCCGCTCACAGCACTAGACCTTCCCCTTTCAGCACGTCCCCTGCTTGGAATCACACAGCGATCTGTTTGCTGCTTTTCTAGGCTGTGAGCTCCACGGATGCAGAGGCCGTGTCTGTTCTGTTCACGTCTGACTCCCCAGTGCCAGAACACAGTGCTTTGTACAGAGCGGCCGCTCATTAAAGAAGTGTTGGATAAATGACTAAAACCTGACAGCTCCCTCATGCGCTAGCAAGAGATTTTGTTTTCTAATCTTGGCACAACTCAAATGTCTATAAATGTAAAGTAATGCTCAAATTCTTCAAACTGAGTTCCTTGCTCAAATGATCCAATATTATTATGGACTATTTTACAGGTAGACACTGTGAGTTTAGTCTGATTCCTACCTTAATAAGTGTCTTATTACAGAAAGAATTATGGGACCAATTTCCTAAATTTATCTGCGAGGAAATGCAGTTGACTTCCTGGAGACAAGATGAAAAATGCTTCCACTATGCACATGTCATTCCCTTTATCACTGTGAAGCTCATTTCAAGGAGACATGTAAGGAGGGTGAGAAAGTTACTTTTTCTGTTTTTGTTTGTCCTCAGCCACTGCAATTAGCCATAAGATTTATGCTTTAAATAAGCTGGTAATTAGGCTTTCATTAGACTTACGTAGTTAGTAAGTCCTATTCCTAATGATAATAGGAAAAGTATATAGAACAGTAAACGCTACAGAGATGAATTGTTGATTTCTGGCCCAGAAAATAAATAATCTTGAAGTTCATCATTTTGGGTAATTAAACATAAATTGACTAAGCCATTAATGAAAAACACACACAAGAGACAGGTGTCTGAAATTTTGAGTGTGCTCAAAGCTGTTGGGATTGATTAAATGTGGACTTCTCAGACTGGCAGGAAGGGAGTTACTGATTTTAGTCACTGGCTCCTGCAGTGGCCCACTGTGAGGTTCAGAAATGCCAGGCTGATGCCCTGTCTTGGCTGTTGTGAATTATTCTGCAATGAACTTGGGAGTGCAGATATTTCTTTGACATACTTATTTCAAATCCTTTGGATATACAGTATATCCAGAGTGGAATTGCTGGATCATATGGCAATTCTATTTTCAATTTTTTGAGGAACTTCTATATGATTTTCCATAATGGCTGCACTAATTTATATCCTACCAAAAGTATACAGGGGTTCCCTTTTCTCCATATCCTTGCAACACTTGTTATCTTTCGTCTTTTTGGTAATAGCCATTTGGTAGAGAAAGAAAATGAGGCATATATACACAATTGAATACCATTTAGCCTTTAAAAAGAAGGAAATTCTGTCATTTGCAACAAGATGGAACTGAAAGACGTTACCTTAAAAAATAAGCCAAGCACAGAAAGACAAATACTGCATGATCTTGCTCAAACAGCCAAACTTACAGAAGCAGAGTAGAATGGTGGTTATCATAGGCTGGAGTTGGGGGGATGGGGAGATGTTGGTCAAAGGATACAAAGTTTCAGTTAGACAAGAGGAATATGTTTTTGAGAGCTATCGCAGAGCATGTTGACTATGGTTAATAATAATGTATTATATATTCAAAATTGCTAAGACAGTAAACTTAAAATGTTCTCACCATAAAAAATAAGTATGTGAGGTGATGAATATATTAATTAGCTTGATTTAATCACTCCACATTGCATACATATATCATAAAATCACACTGTACCCTCATGAATATATACAATTATAATTTTTCAATTAAAAATGAAAAATACATTGTAGAGAAAGAAATGCCAGGTTGGGTCTGAGAGTTTTCTAACACATTGCTAACCGTCATAGGCAGTTTCACAGATGAAGGGCCGATGAAGATGCTGCTGTGAGGGATGGAATGCCTGAATCTGACACAGCCTCAGTTGATGAAAATGGACCAGGCAAGACATGGGACTGAAGAGCATGGTCCTTCAGAAAAGGCAAAAAAAAGGCTCAACTACTGCTTCTGGCGATGACATTTCTGAGCTACAGCTTAGCTTAGAACTCTAGGAGAAGAAAAGATTAATACCTTAAAATAAGAAAACATTCAAGAAGCAGCAGTTCTGAATGGTGTTTCACAAACTTCAGAAGTTCCTAGTTTATAGTTCTTTTACATTATATTCACAACAGTGCTGTGCACGCTTGCCAAAGATAGAATGCAAATCGCCAGTCTGTACATCGCACTTTCAGTTCCTCCCTTTGGATTTCAGGAAGAGGAAGGATCCTGAAGAAATCATATGATAAACATACTTTGACATCTACTGTGTTGTAAAATATATCATCAGATGCAACATTTAAAAAAGGTGCTGGCTAAAACACAAAAAAGAAAGAAAGAAAACCTAAGGTTGAGGGTATCTACTAAATCTGGATAACCCTGAACAAGAGTCAAGAGAAACAACGGATAGCAGAGTCAGACCAGCTAACACCTCAGATATTAGAATTATTAGATAAAAATAAAGTAGCTATGTTTCGTAAGTATAAAGAAATAAAAGAGTATTATAATAATAAGCAAGGAACATGTGATTATAAGATGATCAATCAGAATTGAAAAGAAGCAAATGTAATTTTCAGAAATGAAAACAATATTTTCTTGAAACTTCAAACTTGGTGGATAGGTTATACAGCAGATTAAACACAACTTGACAGAGAATTAGTGAAATGAAGGACAGATGTAAACGAATTATCCAAAATGCAGTACAGAGAGCCACAGTGAAAAGGGAATATGTAAGCAATTCCAAATCTGCAAGTATCTAATAACATGACCTCAAAATGTATAAATCATAAAAAGACAGAATTACAAAGGTAAACAGAAAAATTCTATTATTGTGGTAGATTTTAAAATGCCTTTCTTAGTAATTAATATGTTAAGGAGTCAAAAAATTGAGCAAGAACATAGAATATTTGAATAGCACAATATCAAGCTTGATCTAAAGATCATACATAGGACATTCTACTCAACAATTCATAAATATATATTATCTTCAAGCACCTGTGGAGTACTGAGGAAAGTTAAACATGACATGGGCAAGTCTCAGTAAATTTCAGGCCACAGTCTCTGAGCATAATGCAATTAAGTTTGAAATCAATAACAAAAAAATATTAGAAAAATCTGATATTTTGGTAATTTAAAAATGTATTTTTAAAGAGCACAGGAGTCAAAGAAAGAAATCAAACTAGAAATTTAAAATGCTGAAATAAAAAAATTAAAAAATAAAATGCTTAGAATTGAATAATAAAAAGATTACATACCTAGTTATTGTGATACATAGAAAAGCATTTAATGAGAAAAGAAGAAAGGCTGAAAAGAAATGATAAAAGCATCCATCATCAGAAATTAGACAAAGAAGAGCAGAAAAAGCCCAAAGAAAGTAGAAGGAGGGAAAAAAAAGAAGAAATTAGAATAGAAAACAAATATTCAATATAGAGAATCTAGCAGGTTAGAAGTTGCCTTTTGGGGGGTGGAAATGATTGCCCTTTATCTTAAAAAAAAAAAAGAAAGAAGGTACAAATAGTTATAAGCATGTGCTAGAGATATAGACAGATGGAGACAGAATTAGAAAAAGAATAAGATGATATTATAAACAACAGTTTGCAAGTTAATTGGAAAGTTAGATGGAATGAACAAATTCCTAGAATATGCACCTTACTAAAAACCAATTAAAGATAATATAGAAAATATGAATAATTCTATACTCATTAAAGAAATTGAATCATCAGTAACATTTTTTTTTCCTAAAAGAAGCCATCAGTCTCAAGCAAGCAACTTCTACTACAAAATTAAGGAACAAATAATTTTATATACACTTTTCTAGAAAATAGAAAAAGAAGACACAATGCCCTACTCAACTTATGGAGACAGTATAACATTAGCACCAAAAACTAAAACCCGATCAAGACAAACAACAGACTTAAAAATTACAGGCCAATCTTACCTGTGAACATAGGTGTAAAAATCCTAATAAATATAAGCAAAGTATGAAAAGACAATATGCTACCAAGTTGAGTTTGTGCCAGGAATGCAAGTAAAATTTTTAGAAAACTAATTAATGTAATTCACCAAGTTAAGGGAGAAAAAAACTATTTATGTTAAAATCTCCTGGCAATGTAGGAATAAAAAGGAACTTCCTTATCTGGAAAAGAACATCCAAAATTCCCTACAGCCAATCTCACACACTGATGAAATAGTAACAGAACTTTCCTTAAGATCAGGAACTGTCCAAGGTTGTTGGTGATGAGCAATGTTATTTAGCTTTTACTGGAGGTTCTGGCCAGGGCCTTTAAATGAGAAAAAGAAATGAAATTTATAAGGAATAGGAAGAAAGAAAAAAACTGTTTTTTCTCTTTTTTTTAACATTGTGAAAATAATTTTTTAGAAAACTCTGAAAAATCGACACATAACTACAATTAATTTTTTAAAGGGAATAACACAAGACTCACAGAGTTATTATATTTGGCTATGTAACTATCTTTTCTCGTGAAATGTTTGTACGTAACACTACATAATTCAGCCTCCCTTTGGCCCCAGCCTTCTGAACTTACCTGTTAAATATTCATACCTCAATTTAGCTAGCACACATGCATTCCCAGATCCTCTGTTGGTTTTGCAAAGGCTCTTAGAATGAAAGGCTCTAGAATCCCACAAAAGGAGAGTGCACCCACCTAGAGAATGTATGGACCTGGGCACCTATTGCTCTTACTTATATACAGCCAGAATAAGCCCTGGTTGTTTCAGCACTTGTATGTGATCTGAGAGCTAAATGTGCCTGCTTTAAGGTCAGCACCTGGACTGTCTCTGACAAGATGTCAGCTACCAACAGGACTCTGGCCAAGTGGATTTTGTGGCAACTGGCCCTTGATGGAGCTGAATTTCCTTGACTCAACATAGCAATTGTATAGGTCTCCCCCAATATAGGGTCACAGTCTCATTGAGCACTGAAAAGTTAGAAATATAGATCAAGGATGGCTTCTCTGTAAATGAAAGGGGCCACCTAGTTAGAGACACCATGTAGTCCAGTTGCCCAGACAGAACGGTCCTGGTATGGCTATTGGTCCCAGTGTGATTAAGGGCACATCTTTTATTCTCTAAAGTGCCCCGGAAAGCTTCAATGATAAATTGTGTGATTGTCCTATAATCGAATTCTAGATACGACATGTTAAATTCCTCCATCTCTACTGACAAATGACAATGGAGTGAGTCTGGCTAGCTTCTGTCCTCTTTCTGGGTTTTTCACGGCTAAATTAGGGAATCCAGACCTTTCCCCTTCTAACATCCATCACGTTGCTTGGCCTCATCTCCACGTTTAGAGTTCAAAATGATGTGGAAATGAAGCAAAAGTGGAGAACTGAGAGGTTCTGGAGGGAGTAGGGCTTGAGGTCTCCGAGCATATTCCACTTTCCAAAGGAACTCCAAATCATGTTTTGACAGGTGGAAGTCCTAGCACCCCCAAATATCCTTCAGCAGAATTGGCAGTCTGTAGCATCTCTCAAAATAGAGCTCTTCTCTCCACAGCACAAGCCGATTCTTGGCAGAACAACTTCCCTGCTGCAGCATAAGAAGTGATTTTGTAAGTGCTAATCTGGGAGGCTTGGGGGCGAGGAAAGGAGAGGAGACCACTGGAGTCTCTCCTGCAAGCAGATAAAGAGCCTGCAGGAGGCTCATCCATATATAACCTCCAGCAGGAAGAGGGTTTTGAATTCAGCAGTGTTTTGGGATAGGTACCACTTACATTTCTAACCTACATTTTAAACTGTGGTACCAAAATCACTATAAAAACAAAAAGGCTTGTGGTTTTATTTTACCCTCTAATTGAAATGAGAAAGTCCCCAACAGTGTACTGTAAACTGTCACCTGCATTAGCTAATGAGATGCCATCTCCATATTTATTATAATGCCTCCGTTTTTAAGTACCACTGTAGACAGCTGCCTTGAAGTATATTTACTTTGCTGTAATGGCATCTCATTTTATTAAGCTGAGATTGGTGGCTGGGCACGGTCGCTCACGCCTGTAATCCTAGCACTCTGGGAGGCCAAGGTGGGAGGATGGTTTGAGCTCAGGAGTTCAAGACCAGCCTGAGCAAGAGTGAGACCCCTTCTCTACTAAAAATAGAAATTAACTGGACAACTAAAAACATATAGCAAAAATTAGCCGGGTGTGGTGGTGTGTGCCTGTAGTCCCAGCTACTCGGGAGGCTGAGGTAGGAGGATCGCTTGAGCCCAGGAGTTGAGGTTGCTGTGAGCTAGGCTGACGCCATGGCACTCTAGCCCAGGCAACAGTTGAGAATGGTGTATTATATCACAAAACTGTATGCTTACTTTTTCTAGCTTAACAAATAACATTAGAGTTTTAGAAATATGGAAAACTATAAAGGAAAAGTTAGGCCATAATCCTACCCTCTAGATAATCCTTGCTATTATGAGGGGTGGGGAGGTGAGGGAAACTTTCATATGGTTATGTCCTGGGGACTGGTAGCTGAACACCAAAGTCACTTCTCCCCTTCTTCCCTGGAAACTGAATTTCAGCTATGTGGCTTTCAGTCCCCCATTGAGCTAAGTGTGGCTGTGTGATTACGCTCTTGACAATAGAATGGGAGCACAAGTGGTGTGCCTCCTCGCACAACTCTGCAAATATACTGAAAAACACTCAGTTGTACCCTTTAAATGGGTGAACTCCGTGGCATGTGAACTATATCACAATAAAACTGTCTAAAAATATAGGATTAGAATACATATATTGTACCACAACTTAAAAAAGTGAAAAAGAAAAGTATCTTGTGGCCGTGAGGTAGGTTGGATTAGAATGTGTCAAGAACGTTTTTTACAGATGAAATGAGCAAATGAAAAGTCCCTAAAGAGTCATGATAAACGTAGTGGAGGTGAGTAAAAGCAGGGGCAGTGTGAGGCTCCTGTGCAACCCCTGCCAGGGTGTGTGGGAGAAGAGACACGCAGGCGCACCCACAAAATACGTGATGTTTTTTCTCTTCTAAAGCAGTGTTACTCAACCACTTCTCAGACCATAATCCTTCCGTCCCATGGGTACCACCCACAATATACTCATTTATTTAGAAAGAAAGGATGATACTACTATATATATTGACAGATAGGACAAGCCGGGCTTTGTTTCTCAGATGTGTTTTGTTTTTTAATATAATAAGAGGGTGGGCGAAGATGGGGCTGTGCCTGGGTTCTGTAGCTGGTGACACAGAGCAGCGTTTGCAAAGTGAGCATCCACAAAGGCACCATACGCACTCGCGGCCTTCCTGACGGTGGTCGGTGGAAACGGACGCCCCGCCCTGCTACGTCAGTACGAGCCCGAACGGTGCTCTCTGCAGGAACACGTCAAGACCACACGCTAAAATCTGAATGGAAAACCAGCAAAGGTTTTCCAGTTTGGAACTAAGCCAGAGATGATGTACTTTTTCCTCTTGTTTACCCCCTTGCCTCAGTGACTCGCTGTAGCTCAAGGGGGTTGAGACTGGGGTATTTTCCCCCTTGTCTTGTGCATAACTTGATGGATAAGTAATTGATCCCATTTCATATGTCCCCAAGGTGGTGAAAGGATGAATGAATACAGTATTTTGTACAGAGTTTTTTTCCAGCTTTCAGGACTAAATAATCTTTGCTAGGAGAAAACCATATACGATACATCCTCAATGGTAACGCTGATTTCAGCTTAACAAATCTGACACTGTATCCCCAACCATCTCAAGAGGCTCAATAGAGCCTTTTAAGAAAACCAGAGGAGAATGTTCAAAGTCCTTGAAATGTTTTACTCTCCTACAGCAGAATACTGTTTTACTCCCAGAAAAATAGTGAGAATTTTTAAAAGGAGAGAACTTGACATTGGTGAGTTTGTGCTGCAAGTGTTAATTGCTGGTGGCAGAGTAATTTTGCATAATTCTGTGAGAAAGCAGCATTGTACTATTTAAGAAGAGTGAAAAATATATATAGTCTTGGCATCAAGAGTTCCAAGAGTTCTACTCCTAGAGTTTTTCTTAAGAAAATAACCAGAAGCAAAAGGACATGCGACTAAAGATGTTCATGGGGACGTCATCTGTATTGCAAAATAAAAATGAGAGAAGAAACGTCAATGTTTAAAATCATGAAAATGAGTTGATAAACTGTGATACAATATCATGATAGACTGTTAAATATGTATTTAAATAACTGTGACTATTGTATACAAATGTGGATGAAAGTTAATGTGTTTAAGTAACATAGTAGCAAAAGGGAGATATTACCATGGTTATCACCATTTAAAATATGGGTTTATATGGATGATAACACATAGAGATGATGATAATTCTATTCAGGTGATGGGATCATGGGTGATTATTCACCACACCTGGCACCTGACTAGCACCCCCATAACTGTTAGCATTGAAATTGTTATCACCACCTCTTAGGCCTCATTTCGGGGTATCTAGTGCATAGCAGGAAAAGAAAAATTAGGTTTCATATAGACTAGCCCCTTTCAGACCAAAGTAAAAGCTAACTAGGTTTCTGAGTAGAAATGAGGCCTACCATACATTCTGAGCACAATATCCAGCTTGACTCAGGAGATCCTCACCCTTCTCTGTGCTTAGGGAAAACCCACTCAATATAGTCTACTGCTGTTGCTCGACAGAACCCTCCTTGTATTTTGGAGGGAATAGCTCTTCTTGGCCTACAGATCTCCTACATACTATAGGATGCCTGGCCCCACAGTACCAGAGGTCACTAGTAATCCCAGTCACTGTGATAATCAAAATACTCTCACAAAAGATATTTCTGAACTCCCCCTGGACAATGATATTGACCCCATGAGAACCACTGGGTCCATCTCCCACCCAGACCCCAGATTTGCTTTACAACTGCTTCGAACCTTTGCTCAAACCTATCCACAAATACGTAAGTGATGCATATCTTTCCAAATGTTTGCTTAGTTTATATAATTTCTAAATTGCAGACGTGAGTCTAGTTCTCTTCTGGGGAGCCCAGAGTTAGAATCATTCTCTGCTATCCTCAATTTTGATAACCTCTGATAATCAACAGAATACAATTAGGTAATTAAATATGAAACATCTGATTTCATATTTAATTCAAAAGTGTAGTTTATTATATCTCAAAGAAGCAGTACAACTAATCAAAGTATGCACCTAAAATATCAAAACAGGTTTGTCATCTTAACAGTGGCTTGTTTATGCCAGCGGCGAAGAAGCCTGGAGAGCGAGTAATGATGAAATTGCAAAAGGCATTTTCCACAGCTTGTTGAGGATTAAATATTTTTCCTTGCAAGAAGTGGTCCAAAGCCTGGAAGAAGTGGTAGTCAATTGATGCAAGGTCTGTTGAATAGGGTGGATGACAGAGAGTTTCCAAGTCCAGCCTTTGTAGTTTGAGCAGTGTTGTTTGTGCAACATGTGGTTGAGCACTGTCTTGCAAGATGATTGACCTGTCTCTATGGCCAATATCAGCTGCTTAATCACAAGCATCCTGATCATTTCGTCTAGTTGGTTGCAGTAGACATCCACTGTAATTGACTGACTAGGTTTCATGAAGCTGTAGTGGATAATACTAGCGCTGGACCACCACACAGATACCATTAGAATTTTTTGATGAAGATTCAGTTTTGGACTGTGTTTTGGCACTTCATCTTTATCCAACCATAGTGCTGAATGCTTGGAATTGTCAAAAAGAATTCATTTTTCACCACACATAACAATATGGTGTAGAAATGGTTCGCCTTTATGTCGTGACAGCAAAGAAAGGCAAGCTTCGAGAAAATTTCTCTTCTGACACTTGTTTAATTCTTGCAGAATTCATCTACCCAGCTTCTTTACCTTGCCAATTTGTTTCAAATGGTCCAATATTGTTGGAATAATAACATCAAACCTTGCTGCTAACTCACGCATAGGTTGCAACGGATTCTCTTATACTACAGCTTTCAGCTCATCATTATCCACCTTGGCCTCAGGTCACTCATGTGGCTCATTTTCAAGATTAAAATCACCAGAACAGAACTTCTCAAACCATTGACATATTGTGCATTCATCAGCCACATCCTTCCGAAACACTTTGTTGATATTTTGGACTGTTTGGGCTGCATTGGTTCCATGACGGACCTCACATTCAAAAATAACACGAATTTTTGACTTATCCATGGTTTCACAAAATTTTCTCTAAAAAATTGTGAAAGATAATCAAAAGCCAAAATGTGTGTTTGAAAGATTGAGGATGTACCTTCACAATAAAAATAAAACAAAAAGTGTCAAAGGGAAATGTCAGAGATATCAACTTTCAAACTTAGTACTTAAGAAAATCAGACATTTTATTCTTAATAACTTTTCTTGGCCTAGCTCTAATAATTTTTTTTCTGAAAGGTCCTTATGTGTTTATAATGTTTTCCTGGTTACATAAGTAATCATTGTTGATTATTGAAACTTTAAAAACTACTTAAAAGCAAAAAGGATATAAAATTTGCTACTACATGAAGAGATACCAATTTTTTATTTAAACACATACAAACACATATTACTTGTACACATAACACATTTTCACTTGTATTGTAACATAGAGGGACATTCAGTAGAAATACGTTAAACACAAGGGCACAGTGAGTGAACTGCTGAAAACACCTTAGACAATCACTTGAATTTTAATCAGTCATTCACTTCTATTAACATAACCTCCATCCTTATACAAGTGAGCGCTTAGACTTTATTAACTGTAAATTACTTGGAATGCAGAACCTTTTTTATAATGAGATTCCACTGAGTTCATTTTAATACTTCTACTTAAGTTTTGAAAATATTCAACCAGAATATGAGTTAGTAATCTGACATACACTTACATTAGAGGTATAACCTCAAGAGGATCACAGGTTTTATATCCGGAGTTTTAAATAATAGATTAAAATTCTTATTAAAGTGTTGAAACCAGCACTCATCAGCAATCTCAATTCCACCCAAGCAAAAACCCTGCCAACACCCTTTGAACAGGAGTGGGGATGCCACAGAAGTAAAGGAAAAAAGACTGAAGGCTGCGCTGTCCCCACCCAGAGGTGCAATTTGGGAAGAGGTTCCCTTTAGCATAGCGGGATGGTCTAAATGGACCTGTGTGTATCAGAGCTTCCAAGGAAGAATCTTTCATATTTGCTGGGTAAAAGGACAGGACAAAGTACAGGTTGGTGGGGGACACTGCAAAGGACTTCCTGGGTTCATCTGAGAGGTCTCCTTCTCCTCCTTCCACCTCTACTCCTCTGAAACAATGAGCAACACTGAAACTCTAAATCCAACTCTTCTCCCACCGTACAGCCCAGGGAGGTGTGCAGAAAGGCGAGGGGTCCTTCTCCACCTCCACAAGGCCTAGTTCTCTGAGCTATTAGTACAGCTAAGGTATCACTTATCCATTTCTCCAGGCTTTGTTCCACCTAAAAGAATTGCTGATCCATGAAACACAGTCTGGGCTCTGAGACTTCACTTACACCTTTTCTGGGAATCAGCTGTGTGCCAGACATTGTGCTGGAGCTCTGCGGGGTACAAAGACGAAGATGACAGGATCCCACCTTCAGGACATGGCAGAATGAGGTTCAGCCATGCACTGAGAGGAGAGACAACACAGCCACATGTTCCTTCTGGGCATAATAACTTGAAATGGAAGATTTGTTAAATCCTTCCCCCAGTTAAAAGCATCTCCCTTTTGTCTTAAAACTGTCATCTTCTCATGGATGCCCATATGTCGTGGCTGTTTCCGACCTATTTGCCACTGTTTTCTTATATCTCTTTCTTCCATTTCAGTCACACTGATGCCACTTCCAGAGGAACGCCCTGAGGTTCCAGCTTTGAGGGGTATAAGCCTCAAGACTGACAACAACATCCACCATATACCACCGATGGGTGGAAGGTATTATATAAGAAACATAGAAAATCCCTAACAGGGTCACGGGTTGAATTATGTCTGCTCCCACCCCCAAAAAAAGATATGTTGAAGTCCTTACGCCTAGTACCTTGGAATGTGACCTTGTTTGGAAATAAGGTCATTGCAGATGTAATTAGTTAAGTTAAAATGAGGTCATACTGGAGTAGGGTGGGGCATAATCCAATATGACCGATATCCTTATAAGAAGATGGGCCTGGGCCACGTGGAGAAAGAAACGCACAGGGAGAAGGCCATGCGAAGACGAAGGCAGGAACTGGAGTGACGGAGCTGCAAGCTAAGGAACTCCAAAGATTGCCGACAAACCACCTGAAGCCAGGAAGCGGCAAGGAAGGATTCCCCGCAGGTTTTGGAGGGAGCATGACGGTGCCTACACAATGGTTTCACATGTCTACCCTCCGGAACTGTGAGACACGCATTGCTGTTGCTTTCAGCCACCCAGTTTGTGGCACTTTGTTGTGGGAGCCCTAAGCATCAAATACACGGGGTCAGTGTTACTCATCTGCAGGGAATGCGGAAGTTCGTGGGTCATCACTCCCTAAATATCATTCAAGCAAGAACCACAGCTGCCCTGCTGCTTTCAACAGAGTGAGAAATTAAGTCACAGGTGAGCATTCATTTCCCCAATCAACACAAGCTTACTTTTGCTTTTCACAAACAAGATCAACAACTACCTTTGTGGGACGGTAGGAGCTGCTGCTACTGAAGTCAAGGGAAAAAAACAGTAGCCTAAAGAACAGAAATGTCAACTTGACCCAGGAATCCCAGGACCTGCATGGTTTGAGGACACCTGTCCTTGCCTGTCTTGCTATGAAGCGTGTTCCACAACCTTTGTTTTTCATGGTTGCCTCCCCAGGAAGCATTTTTAGACATTTTTTCTCCTGAATTGCCCCCCTGTGAAATTTTAATACGGCCATTATACCGTCTACCTGTGTATGTACTGCATGTATATCTGTACTTTATATATAACAAGAGCAAGATTCTTCGCTCCCTCCAAAGGCTAATTTTTGTCCCCTTGCAGGGATATAGTCCTACCAAGAATGCACACCCTAGAGCCAAAAATCTGGGTTTGGATCCCGCTCCTGCCCTTTCTTGGAACATGACTCTGGGCAAGTTACTGCCTTGGTGAGCTCAGTTTCTACACCTATAACAGGGAGTGCTGCCCACCTTACAGGACCACACGATAACGTGGAGAGTACTGATGCTTCATCAGGATTCTTCTTTGCAATCTCCTCTCTGCCCACAACCTAGATTGAGCCCTCATAAAATTAGTCTTGCAAAAAGTCTGCCTCTTTTTTCCTGCTCTTTACTTTGTCCGGTCTGCCTTTCCCTCCTGTCCTCACTTGTTGAACTCCCACCTCGTATTAATAAAAGCCCAGCTTATGCATTCCTTCCCCGGGACACTTGCCCTGCTGTTGCTCTAGCCACTGGGCTCCCGGAGCATTTCGCCATCTCCAGTGGAACACTTTTCACTCTTTCACAACTGCCCACACACAGACCTTTCTCCAGCTTACCACAGAATAAATTGTGACCTATCTGTCTCTTTAACTTTGACCACTAATGCAGGCCTGGGAACTTTTGAAAGGGGTGAACTAGTTCCTCTGCTTATCAGAGAAATTTCAAAAAGATCAAAATTTCCACCTGGTTCCTTCCCCAAGGTAATTGTCATATAACCCATGCAAAGATGCTTCAAGAAGAAAAGAGAAAGGAACAGCGCAAATAAAAAACAGACCAAGAATTCATACCAAAAAATTATACTACAAACAATGCAAGTGAAAATTTGAACAAACAGTTCTCCAGAAAATCAGTGATGGGCAGTCAAGAGTTATTACTTTAGCACAGGCCTCCTGTATAGGTCAAACTCAGTAAGCATTCGTAGAGGAAGTAAGTGAAAAGTATGTTGCTTTACCACTAGATACATCAGTGTACATTTCCAGGAACAAGGACTCTCTCTTCCATGAACATGAAAAATGATCAGTTTCAGGAAATTTAAAATTAATAGACTACTATTCTCCTATTATCCATATACAAACATTGCCAATTGTCCCAATGTTCTTTATAGCTATACTCCCCTACCTTAGGAGTCGATCAGGGATTGGGCATTTCATTTGGTTATCATGTCTCCTTAGTCTTCCCTAATTCAAACATCTAGTCTTTCTTTGTCTTGCGTGACATCAAGATTTTGAAGACTTCAAGTCAGTTATTTCTTGAATAAGAAATATGTTTGTTTGCATGTTTGATGTTTCCTCTACATCTATTCTGAAATTTGGACAGGTAGATTGTCTCTTACAGACAGGAATAGACTTTACACCAACTTCTCCTAAATCTTTGTTCCTTCAAATTCTACAATCTAGTCAAGAGATTTGGCAGTTTTACAGTTTTTCCACTGAACAGCCCTGCATAACATGGGACTTTTCAAGCACACAGTAACTTTCTTTGACCTGTGGCATTATGGCGTGTAAACACATCTCAAGAGCTAATTATTCGAAGTCAGTTAAACGAAAAGTGGCACATGACGGTACCAGCACAATTAACTCAACTAAAGTTACCATTTCAAGAGCAGTCACCTTTTACACAAGGCCAAGTCTACAAGTGAACAGGCAATTATAATTACAGTTCATTCTTTCTAGGGTGCCTGGTAAGCATATTTTGATATTGCTTTTAAGACACATTCTGATTTCAGGAACATTAAAATGTAAAACCCCAGGCATTTTATAATCAAGTTAACAGGATCTAGAGTTAACCTTATTTGATTTTTAGTTGATTTTGGTGCCCAGGGATTCTGTATGTATCTCATACACATATTCTAGAATTTATGTTTATTTTCAAATAAATTATATTTGGTGCAATTTTTTACACTAAATAATGCTTTAGGCCAGGCACAGTGGCTCACGCTTGTAATCCTAGCACTTTGGCAGGCTGAGGTGGGAGGATCACTTGAGGTTAGCAGTTTGAGACCAGCCTGAGCAAGAGTGAGACCCTGTCTCTATAAAAAATAGAAAAATTAGCTGGGCGCAGTGGCGCATGCCTATAGTCCCACCTACTTGGGAGGTTGAGAAGGGAGGATCACTTGAGTCCAGGAGTGTGAGGTTGTAGTGAGCTATCATGACACCACTGCACTCTAACCTAGGCAACAGAGTGTGACCCTGTCTCAAAAATAATAGTAATAATAATAATGCTTTAAAATCTTTTAATATTATCTTTCTCATTTCAATAAAAAGTAGGGTCATGGTAAAAAGAATCAGGATTATAACTGTGCAAACACAAATAGCAAAGAAAAGGAAAGAAAGGGAACAACACAGAATGAAGGATGAAAGGAAAGATTATGGACATAGAAGAAAGGCAAAAAAGCAGAAAAATAGAAAGTATGTAAAAAAGAGATGAAGAACCCAGTCTGGAAGTCAAGAGAACCCAAGAAAAAAAGGCAGTTCCTCTTGAGAATTTTGCACTATGGAAAACTTAATATTAGAGAAACATGAACTCAATAAGAACTCAAGAAATCGAAGACAAAATGATAAACAGAATGGCATATAAAGGTTGCATTCCAAAGAAACACACTAAAGATAAAACACCACTATTACAAAACTACTGAATAAATTACTAAATAGAATCATCAATGAACAGAGTAGGTCAGGCTTAAAATCAAACTATGGGAATGAATAAAAGACTTGAAATAATAATCAGAAGGAATACATAGGAAAATGACCAGATGACTTCAGAAATTGAGGACAATAGATATTTGAGACAGATGAGAAGTATTGAGCCTAAGGATAGCTATTGTTTATGACATCAAGTGAGCAATACATGGAACATAAAGTATATTCAGAGGTATAATAGCAAGAAATTTCTTTGAAATGAATGAGAGATTGAGTTTGCATATGCAAAGGCACAGTATATTTCAATCGAAACTATTGCTACATTGTGACTTATAGCGGTGAAGTTACAACTTCATGTGTACAGACAGAACTCTTTAGGCAAGTAGGCAGAAATATGTTTGAAAACCAAATGGGGAAAAAGTCAGTCTGGCTTGAAATTTCTCCAAAGGAACATTCAGCGCCATTCACGGGGCAGCATCTGCAGTGTTCTGAGGGGGAGAAAGTGTGATCCAAGGATATTGTATACACAGCATGAGGATTATACTCAATAATATTGAATTGTATGCTGGAAAATTGCTAAGAGAGCAGAATTGAGGCACTCTTACCAAACACACACACAAAGAAGTAACTGCACAAGATGACGGATATCTTAATTTGCTTGACTGTAGTAATCACTGGGTATATGTGTATCAAACATCATGTTGTATCCTAAAATTTATACAAACAAAAAAGGATACCGTTAGGCAAGCTGTCATAAGAACATAGAAAGGCATCAGGCAGACATTCTCAAATTCAAAAGAACTCAGGAATCTTTTTGGAAAAAAAGCACAACTCCTGGATAACAGAATCCAGCCAATAAAAGAGATTGATGGAAAAGTCTTGCTTAAAGAACTAGCGCAAACTCGGTGCCAGGAAGCAGTAGAGCTGTGTGTTGGCGAGAATAGGCTAGATACTGGAGCAAAGAACCCTTAACACTCAGTGGCTTCGGTCCTCAAAAATTTATTTCATAATCATGCAAAATCTGCTACTGGCCCCTGGGCCTCTCCAAGGAGCCTGTCTTCCACATCAAGCTTCAGCATTTTACCTCCATACCAACAGGTGATTCCACAACTACCAATGTAAGGGAGGGGAGCTCTGGAGAGTTTCGGAAGGGCAGCTGGATGCTTCTATACAGAAGTGACATGCGGGTCACTTACACTCATGTTATATTAGCCCAAGAAATCATATGGCCACACCTAACCTCTAGAAGATGAAGAGCTATCTCTCCACGTGCCTGGAGGTAGGGGGAGAACTGGAAATAATAGTGAGCAGTGACAATGTCTATTTCAGACAATATTTATAAAGGTCTAAGAGGGAGAAAAGGGTGATTATAGAGTTTTATACATTGACAAGTTTTTAAATTTTCTTTAGAAAGTAAACTAAAAATGAAAGCAACCAACCAAGAGATTCAAAGTCAGAATAATGACCTCAGGAATGGACACGTGTATTAAAAGGTTGACAATAAGCACCGGATCTGTGTACGTATAGGGTGAAGAGTAGAAACTGCCTCTCCCCACTGTTGGCAAGCATGGATATGGCTTTTCTGTCATGAGAGTGACAGAGGTCCCAGTGCCTAGTTCCTCACTTTCTGGTGCTGGGAGTTGGTTGTGGGAGATCCGTACATTGTTGGAAGGAACCACGGCTGAGGTGGGTCATCTATTAGCCAGAATTGGGAAGATCTCTGATTTCTAAGGCCTCCTGAAAGTTTTCTACTTCTTGCTCTTAGCAGAGGAAGCAATTCCTTTGCTGGGTCAGTTCTCCAGGTTGTTTCAAGAATTCTTTACGGAAACTTGGCCTGGAGTCTGCTTCTCCAGCCACTCCAGCAGTTTGCAGGCACCTAATTCTCTACATTAAAAATGTTTCTTCTCAAACTAGATAGACTGGCCTCCTTTATTAGCAACTGAACTGTGATTGATACATCGCCTCAAATCATAGACTTACATTGATTTCAGATAGATTAAAGAATTATACGGAAAGCAAATCTTTATGAATTCTAGAAGAAAATGTCATACAATATATTTATACTCTGAGAGTAGGGGAGGATCTCTTAAAAAAACACAAAGGTTCTAATATAAAGGAAAAGATTGAAAAATTGACTATATTAAAATTTAAAACTTCTGTTTACCAAAAAAAAAAAAAAAAAAAAGGAATAAAGAAAGAGAGGGACAGGCCACAGTCTGAAAGAGGCTATTTGCAGCACAAGAAATTATAAAGGGTTGGGATTCATAATATAAAAAAAGAACTTCTACTTTTCATCAGGAAAAAGAAAAAAAACAGAAAAATGAATAAAGTTTACAGATAGGCAACTCATCAGAGGAAGTATAAATAGCTAAGAAACATATATAAAGATATATAAGTTCACTTGTAAAACAAAATGAAAATCAAACCTTAATCTGTATTATGTAACATAAATGCAACTAAAAGCATTATTTTATACCTATTAGATTTGAAAAAATTAAAAATACATTGTAATACTGTTAGTAAGAATATGACACAAAGTAAATTTAAATTGCTATAGTCCTGTTAGAGAACAGTTGGGCTACATCTAGTATAATGGAATATGTGTATATCCTACAACTTAAAAATCAGTTGTAGCTAAGTACCCCCAAAAAACTCTTGTGTGTGCATATAAGAGAAATATATAAGAATGAACATCTTATTAGCATTGTTTTGTAAGAGCTAAAAATGAGAAACAACCTAAACATCCATTAATAGGAAAGCAAAATTGTGATATAGTTATACAATAGAATACTATATAGTAATGCAAATGGCTACATTACTCAAATCTCCAAATCTCAGTTGGCTTAAAACCACGAGAGATTATTTTTTTGCTCATATTACATGTTTAATGTGGTTGGCAGGAGGTTCTGTTCCACACAGTCACCCAGAAACCAAGGCTTCACCATCTTATACAATGGCTGCACAGTCTGAACACAAGGCCTTCAATGTATCCATTGAAGGAGAAGAGAGAGAGAAGGCGCTCTCATTAGCTGCCTTGACTTTAACATGGCACATGAAACTTCTGCTCTGAGTCCCTTGTCCAGAACCAACCATATGGCTTCAACCCACCTACAAAGCAGACTGGGAAACACAGGGAGCATATGGAACATTTGGTAAGCATTCTTTCTGCCACATAAATGAGTTATGCATGTCAAGGAGGATAAATATGACAAAGTTGAGCAAAGGTTCAAGCAAAAATATATAGAGTATAATACCAATTACATAAAGGTAACAAATAAGCCAAATACTATGTATTGTTTAAGGATTTGTACAGTCATGTTAAAAGTATGAAGAAATCAATGAATACAAGTACCATGTGCAAAACAATCGTCTCTAGGGGAAGGGAGGAAGACGCAATTAAAGAAGAATACTCAGGGGCTTCCATGGCACAGGTTATGTTTTAGTTCATAATCTGGGTGAAGGATCCATAAGTATTTGTTATATCATTCTTAGTTCTCTTTGTATAATTTTATTAGTACATAGTCAATTTTAAAAATTGCATATTAAAGAAGGTATTCATATTGCAAGTTAAAAAATATTAGCTGCGGGATATTAACTTAGCTTGATGATTAAATAGTTTATTTGAACAAAAGAAAAATGAAATGCATATTGAGATACATACAAATAATTTTCACCTGATGTTTGTATTGAAGCTATAATCTTCTATGCATATGTTTTAGTCCTAGGGACATTAAATCTTAAAATAATACATACCTAAAGCTATTAAATGGTGATTTGAGTCTTGATATTCTCAAACACTCACTGGGCAATCCTATGAAATAGGATTAGAAGGTGCCTAAGTCTTCTCATTTGTTGATTCCCAAGTGGTGGTATTTTTAACTGCCTTAAGTCAATGCTGGGAAAGAAACTATGTGAATTAATTATAAAAATTAAATTATTTTTGCTGTGTTAAAAAAGATGTACTACAAATTGAGAAAATGTCTTCATGCTCATAAGCAATAATACTGTGCTGAATATTTTATAAGGTAAAGGAGGTTATCTATTTAGCAACCTCAAAATGAAAGCAACATAGTAATATTATAGCTCCCAGTTATTGCACCTAAGGCACTGCTAAGTGATTTATATGCTGTATTTCCCTTTTCCTTTACAATAATCTTTTAAGGAAAGTATTGTTATTTCCAAATTCAGAAGGGCTGAATTATTATATCTGTCCAGGATCACACAGAAAGTAAGTGTCTAATCCAGCATTCAAACCCAGATCTCTCTGATGCAGAGCACAGGGACTTAATGAATAGATTCAGGAAGGAACAGAGCCTCAAGAGATCACCAGGCCCACCTCCTTCTGGGAGGTGCTGCTAATAGGAAAATCCTGGGCTTCCCATTGACCCAAGTTTCCAGCGTAGAGGATCATTATGTTTTTGGTAATATTGCTCCTTGTGTGCACCACACTGTGCCAGAGGAAGTAAGAGTTCTGGGATAGGGAAGGTCTGAGAGGAGCCACTGGGACCCCCGAGCAGGACTTGCCAGGAGTCACCAAGGCACATGGGTCAGCATCTTTCTCCTCACCGGTTAGCCTACGATAGTCACTCTGCCTAGATGAGCACATACAGCTGCTCATCAGTGTTCCAGTCCACGCAAGGGTCCTGCTGTGTTGGAAAAGAGACACCTTCCAATTATCCTTCTTTGAATTTCAGCCCCTTTGAAACACCAGCTGCCTTAGCCCCAGAATGCAATCCCAGGAACAAGCCTGTTGGGATGAATCAGGCTGAAGAAAAATGTGAAGAACACACTGGCTTGAGGCAGCCTTTGCCATAGGACTTTTCTCCTCTGAAATCTTAACTGAGGCTCTTTTTGTGCATCCAGAATTCACCAGAATCCAACAGATAAGGGGCCAGGCATGGGGGTAGAGGGAGGACAGAAGAGCAGGGGTGGAGAGTCTCATACTAGCGTGGTCCACGATTGCTAAGGGGCTGCTCTTTAGGGTCCCTAGAGAAGCCAGCAACACTATAATCATTACATCAACAAAAGCAGTACTTAATAATAGTCACTGGGATTCACTAAACACCTAAATGTCAGGTACTGAAGTAAGTTTCCTCAATTTAATTCTTATAACTTCAAGGGGTGAGTCTTATTCCCCCTACCCTTTGCATGGTGAGTGGTAGATTTGGACTCAGATATGTAATTCCGGAGTCTGCTATTTCCCACACACCACATACATGGACCATCTCAGTAAGGTACCTAGCCCGCTTCATTTTATGATGCGCTCTGGTTTTTTGTTCAATTTAATCTTTCTATTAGAATTAAAGCTATTTAATGAAATTTAATTCATTTAACCTAAGTTATTTAACTTCTTCATGCCTAAATTTCCCTATAAATAAAATGAGGACAATCGCAGTACCTACCTCCTAGTATCATTACGGATATTTAAAAAGTTAATCTTCATAATGCTGCCAGGGCAGTGTCCAGCACATAGAGTCACATAAGTGATCGTTAAATAAAATTCTCTCTAAATAAAGCTTGTTTCTACAGCAGCTGGGACAATGGCCATATTTATCCAGAAAAGAAAAACATGAGCCCAGAGAAGCTGTGGTTTAGGAAAGACTTTGAGGACAGACAACCAAGAGGATTCCAGCTGTGCTTAGGGGTGTCCAGAAGGAGGCTACAGGTCACCAGCTTGGGGCCAATGGTCTAATGTCAGCAAATACTGAGCTGAAAACCAAGCCCATGAGCTCTCCATTCTTCTCAATCAGGAAAACTAAGAGTAAAACTGGAAATTGTAGAATAAGCACTGTTAGGAGGGAACCGAATCGCAAGATATGTGGTGTAGTGGTGGCAAGGGAAATGCCCTGTGGCTCTAACTGCCTTCATGTTAAATTACAACCCAGGGAACAAAAGGAATGCCCAGGCCGGGTTCTCAAAACACTGCTGGTAATCTCCAAAGAGCCACAGACGCTCTCCAAAGAACCAAGGGCGCCTCTTGCAACTCCTGGCTATGTTTTAATATGTTTTTAGTGGAGAGGGATTAGACATTAACATCAAAATTCCACTGTATGCCATGCAATATGAGTTGAATTGCAATGATGTTTATATGAATTCTAATAATCACATGTGGTTTAGTCCATGGCATAGCTTCAGTCATTCTTAATTAATTCTCTGTTTCTGTATTATCTAGTTTAAAATAACCTCTAGCTAATGTTAAAACTGGAATCTATTTTGGGGCTTCTAACTGGTATTTGTTGCCTAGACTCTGATCCAAGACTGGCTGGAGGGGAGGAGTTATTTCTCTTAGTAAAAGGCATTGCAACAAGGTTTATCAGGCCTGGATGTAGCTCTACAACCAAGACATTTGAAAATAGTGAGGTGCTATGAATGGGTAAAGGATGATTGTAATGGGGATTATCTTTTGTGGGGCTTCTTCGTGTCCATGGCATGGTATGGCTGAGTAATGGGAGGGAAACCAGACAGATGGGCATGTTCTTCCTCCAGAAAGTCATCAAACATCTGAGTCACAGGTGCTTTTTATGTTTTTGGCTTTTCTTCCCTCTCAAATGATGACAAGCTGTTCAATTGTTGCCTCAATTTTAAGGAATACTTTCTATTGATTTTTTTTCTCTTAATTTAAAGGTATCATCAATTTAGGGGCTAAATGAGGAACACTCCTTATGACAGCAGTTTCTTTTCTCTTTGATAGCCCCTTTTATTTCAGCACTTCAACAAAAGATAAAATTTCCCCTTTTACTTTTTTCCCTAAAACCTTAAAGTACATTTGTGGCATATCTAATATCACAGCTTCTTATATTTTTAGGTGTTATTAATATTTTCATCTTAATGCCACTAAAACATGTTAAGCACAGATGTGGTTGGTGAGTATGTACTTTGTTATAATAATATACTACAATTATATGCTAAAAAGATGATGCTGAGGAAATGCCTAATGGCCTCAGGATTGGGTATAAAAATATAAATACCAGAGTTTAAAACAGTTAAAAATGTAGCATTTTTTCCCTACCATATCAATGAGCAAAACTGATGATGACATCTGCTAGACTGGTGACTGTTAAAAGAAAAACAGCTAAAGAACCCATGATTTCTTAAATACTCCCACTGCTCCAAGGCCAAAAAGCATGGTCCTTCCAGTAGTGTTCCTTGGTCCACAGATCTTTAGTCATTGGTTGATATTTTCTCAGCTGCTAAAACCCCCAGTAATTTCAAAATATGCACTGTGGTGGATACCGACCAGTGCCATCCCATCCACTCCCCACCTCTTTCTAGCTAATATCTTAGCTAAAGTGCCCCAGTTAGTTCAGAATGGAAATGTGCAGGAGTCCAGGTGATGAGCCACTATTGGTCTAAGCTGAGAGTCGGCAAACTTTTTCTGTAAAGGGCCAGAGAGTAAATATTTTGTGGTCTATAGGCCATCTGGTCTCTCTTGTAACTATTTAACTCTGTTGTGGTACCTCAATGCAGCCATAGACAATGTGCAAACTAGTGGACATGGCTGTGTTCCCATAAAACATTTTTATAAAAACAGGTGACAGGCCTGATTTGGTCTGTGGGCCATAGGTTGTCAACTCCTTCAACAGTTAGAAAATTAACATTTTTCTTTTTTTCCCTTGAATAGGTATTTTTATCCCACTCTACTTCTCTTATGGAATTTCATTTTAAAGCCATATATTTTTATGATTAAACCTTTTATTTATCACCTTGTTATCATTCTTTGTACAGAAATATGTGTAATAAATTCAATTTAATAAGTTTTTGAGCCATAGGCTCAAAGTGTCAGAATATTTATTTTGGATTGAGTTATCAATTCTGATTATTATTTAAGATACAATTGATAAAAAACATTGAAATTTTTGATTAGTAACAAAACATAAACATGTATTTTTATTACAAGTGTATTTTTTAATGAGCTGGTTTTTTAAGCAGCTCTTTTATGCATAAATATTATTTATATGTTAATGAGATAGTATTCAGCACTAGTTTTATTCTTTTTTAAAAAGTGTAAGTCCTGAGGAAACTTATTCCCATAGATAGGAAATGGAAGCAGTTTTTTTTTTTTTAGCAATGTCCTTCAACTTTGAACTCCATCTGAGCTATGTGTCAAAAATCACACAGCAATCTAAGAGCCAATATTATTATTGGTGGTCATTTAGGTCCTCCTTCAATTTTGTTGAAAGCAAAGAATAGGAAGTTACCTGACATACAAAAGTAGTTATTTCCCATTTGTTAGGGGAATTTTGCTTTCTTACACCAATACCAATTTTTAACTGCCTCTCTGTTTGGTGCACTTTGGAGGTTTCTTCATTTTGAGACACTGAGCTACACAGTTAGATTAAGGATGAGTGAGGGCTGTGTTTTCCTTTGTTAAGCAAGAGAAGGGCAATTATGTAAGGGGAAGAGCTTCTTTAGATAAATCTGTGTTGGAAAGGACACACGGAAGCTGAGGATTTGGAAATAGATTCCACTGAAATTATCTGCATGACACATAAAACCTGCAGGAAGCCTGTGTAGCTCAAGTTGAAGACCACTGGTCAGAGGAAAGAGCAGGCTGATCACTTCTGGACCTGCACTGGATGTGTGTGCGTCTCAGAAGACTTATCCTGGAGTCGGGGCCGGCACAAATGTATGACAGTAACACTAAAGCCAGGTACACTCCCATGGGTCAGCATTGCTCATAAGGTTATATGTAAATCCAGAAGCCCAGGTACCTTTTTGCCTGGGACACACTTCTGGAACCTAGGCAGCCTGCACCCGTTTGGAGAAGCATGCCGTAACTACCACTGTAACATGTTTGCACCACCGCTGGCCTTTATACAAGCACTGTTCATACCCTCAGCCCCTACCCTCATTGTTACAGGTTTACCCTTCTCTTTGCAGCACACATTTTTTTTAAGGCAAGCATGAAAATAAGGTTTATCAAGGAGAGAAAGATAGGATTATAGGGCAAAAGCAAGATACAGGTTTACAGAGCATGATACATACGCCACAGATGACGACCAGATCCACTGTTGCAGCAAATGGGGAGCAAAAAGAAGGGGCCAAAAGGTGTAGCACACATTTAATTAATACTGTAGCTGAAGCGGTTTCTGTTTGCTATGCGCCAGGGATTTCAGAAAATCTGGAACTCATGAATTCTTTTTCTTGCGGGTTACCAGTTAATTATTGGCTATGCCTGCCAATTTCAAGACATCATGTTTAAGTTAAGTGTGGAAGATTAAAAAAGAAAAACACATACGAAACCACAATGTTCCCATCTTAGCCCCATACCAGGATGGTCACCTAGCTCTTCACCATCCTGGCCCCAAATTTCTCCCTTTTATCTGTTTCTATAATCTCTCCTACATCAGTTATGGTTCTTTAGATTCTGTTTTAAGCAGTAAAAATGAGCCCTGGATAACTTCTGTGAAAAGATAATTTATGGAAGTATCTGGTGCCTTAAAGAATTGAGGGGGAAAACCTGAGTATCCAAGACTTGAGGCAGCAGGATCAAGGACCTTAGCAGCAGGAACTCATGGTTAATGTCTTGTCACCTACCTGAGGAGGACTCAGCTGTAATTGTCCTTCTTTGATGTTTTAGTCAACTCAAGATTCAAATTTTCAGCCTCTTTGGCTGATGGGCCCACCTATGAACTGGGGTGGTCTATCCTCCAATTTTTCAATATCCTAAGTTTTCTCTTCTCCCTCCTTTGCCCAAGTCAATGCCTGCTTTACTATTACAACCTGAATTTTCCCAAGTGCCACCAGCCTGTGGGAAAATACATATGCATAGGTCATGTTAACAGTTCCAATGGTGCTGGTTTTGTGACCCTGCCTGGATAAAGTCTTCACCTCAACAGATCTCTTAGTTCTTTCCTGGAGCCCTGGGTAAGTCTCAAAGAAGCCACTCATGCTCTGCCTTTCCAGGTCCTGCTGATGGTCCATTTGTAGAGATGCCACTGGGCTAATGGCCTCCTGCTGTTTCTAGGCCCTGCTTTTCTGTGCAAATATCGAATCACTGCCTGGCTTCCCTCACTGCTCCCAGGGCCAAGAACACTCCGGGTATCCGAGCTTCAGTCCTCACAGGAGAACACCCCACTCCTGGATGTCCATATCACACATTGTGCCGTCGGCCGTGGCGCAACACCGCTGGGTTCCCTGTTCCACAGTAAAAACAGCTTCTACCTGCAGCCCCCCTCTCTCGGGCCAGGCAGAGAACACATACCATGGGGTCTCCCCATTCACTGCTCTCCTTCTCTCCACCTCTGATCTCCCCCTGTCCTAAGTTACTTAACGTCTACTGATTTAAATTAATCTTATCTGAAAACTGTATTCAGAGTAACATCCAGACTAGTGTTTGACCAAATATCTGGGTAACATGGCCCAGCCAAGTTGACAAAATTGACCACCACAGTTCCTTGTGCAAACAAGCTAACATTAGTAAAAACTTATGGTTGTTAGCCTATAAATGTATCTGAAATGCTCAGACATTGTCAATATTACAAATTTAATAAGCCTGTTAAACTTTGTATATCAGGCAAAGCTTTCTTCTTCTTTTTTAAAAGCCTAATAAAAGACATGTTGAGAGGCCAGGGGTTAACCAAAATAACTTAAAGGTTTAATTTATGTCCCTAGTGTGCAATGTCACAGTCTATACTTCCCCTAAAAACACAGACTTCCAGGGATTCAGTCTTCCAATGGATACCACTGACCCATCCCCGTGCTCCAGCAGGATAAGTGTTAGAGCTGAAAGAACACAGGTGAGACGGATGGTAAGGAGCCCAGAATGCTAAAGGGGACAATGTCAGTGTCCTACCCACGGGCCGCGAGGCCACTATGCTGCATTCCCCTTCCCTGATAGTCACTCCCTTGTCCAGGAAATGCAAGTGTATGGTTAACTGCCTGTGGACACAAGAGCCATCGAGAGGAATAGAAATCGCCACCATCCATTTGAGGTGAGGGAGCCCAGCCTGTCCACTATTCTAAAGCCTTGAAATGCGGTCAGGGTGGTTGCCTGAGTGAGGAGGCTGCTGAGCAGCTGAAGGCAAGGGACCCAGGGGCCCAGGCTGTATTCCTGGGGAGATTGTAGACAGACTCCTGAATCTGGGACTAACGAGCTGACCTTGGGCCAGCCACATAATCATTCCAAGCTTCAGGCTTCCCTGGCTCTATGAGGGCTAATCGCCTGTCCTTCACAGAGTTCTTGTAAGGATTAAATAACTCGTTTGAAAAGGCAAATTCAATCTCATACCCATAGCAGGTACTCTTGATATCTTTATTTATTTCATCTGTTGATATTAAAGAACTAGTGAACAAAAAAATAGATGCTTAGCTTTCGCTGGGAGCAATTTAAATGTTGAAGAATTCCCATCTGCCACAGGATTTAGGTCACTTTGACAACGATTCAGACTGAATACTGTGGTCACGGTCTCCATGGAGATCTGATACAGACAGAGTGGTACCTTAATCTAAAGTGCCCATCAACTGGGACTTTAAAATATATATCCCCTTTGAAGGATCCATTTTCCCTGAGCAGCTGGGTGGTTTTAGCCCTGTGGCTTGAAGCAGGAGGAAGAGCAACACTGGGGTGATGGAGAGGATTTTGGAATGGGGAGGAGAGGAAAGAGTGAGTCCTACATTTCTTTATGTCCATTTTATTCGAACCTGGTTATAAAAGCCTGCATTCAAAACACAAAAAAACTTGGAAGCTAAATGGAAAATAGAGGTAAGGAAAAAGATCATCCACAAGCCCAGTTCCAAAGAATAATTACTCTTAACAGCATTGATTGTGTATTTCCTCACTGTTTTCTGTTTTCCTTATTACATAGTGATTACATCATATGCATATTTTTTTTTATTTCAGCATATTATGGGGGTACAGATGTTTAGGTTACGTATGTTTCCCTTGCCCCCCACTCCCCTTCAAGTCCGAGTTTCAAATATGTCCATCCTTCGGGTGGTGCGCATTGCACTCTTTGTGTATGCATATACCCGTCCCCTCTCCCTCCTCCCCCCTCCCTCCTCCCCCCTGCCCAAAAGCCAATAGATGTTATTCGTATATGTGCACTTATGTGTTGATCCGTTAATACCAATTTGATGGTGAGTACATGTGGTGCTTATTTTTCCATTCTTGGGATATTTCACTTAGTAGAATGTGTTCCAGCTCTATCCAGGAATATACAAGAGGTGCTATGTCACCATTGTTTCTTAAAGCTGAATAATACTCCATGGTATACATATACCACAGTTTATTAATCCACTCATGTATTGATGGACACTTGGGTTGTTTCCACATCTTTGCAGTTGTGAATTGTGCTGCTATGAACATTCGGGTGCAGGTGTCTTTCTTATACAGCATCATTTGCTCTTTTGGGTAGATACCCAGTAATGGGATTGCTGGATCGAATGGTACTTCTACTTGTATTTCTTTAAGGTATCTCCATATTGCTTTCCACAGAGGTTGCATCTACTCTATCTCTTAATCTTTACATTTTTGATCTCCTTATGTTACATTGTAGATAATTATTTAGCTATGTCTTCCTCTAAACTATTATTCTTTTTAAAATCTGTCATTTTTATTTTGTTCATCTGCTTATTAACATTGAGCTTTTAATTTTAATTATATCTATAATTACAACCTTTTCTGTTCTGTGTGCTTATTTCTCATGTTTTTTTACTCTATGCTTCTTTTTGTAACTTTGTGTTTCTTTTACAAATTCACGCCTAGCTATTTTTCTGTTGTGTCAGATAGTTTTAATATCTGTAAATATTTCAGTTTAAATTTTTGTTTCTTGTCTGCCAATTCTCACATAGGAGCTGATGTTTCTGCGTGTTTGGTGATCCTTGTTTTTTGTAAGGTCGTGCTTGCTTTTAATCTGTGGGAGACTTGGTGGCTTACCTGGGGGAAGTGTTCCTCCAAGAGCTTGCTTCTGGCAGGTGAGGAGATTGTTCCAGACACTTCAGATCTTCTCATTCCGGTGATGGCTCAGCAGAGGACTCAGACTCAGCTCTCCCTCCTGCTGCTCTCCCTACCTCATTCCCCCAGCTCTGCTTTTCTGTGGCTGTGTTGGTTCGGCCCAGCCCCCTGCCCCTATGGCTGCCACCACCCTGATCCCTACTTCTTTACCCCAGACTTCCTCCTCTCTCGGGCTGCTCCAGGATGTTTGTGTTGAAGCCTTCAAGGATTCCTGCTTTGTGTTCTGCCTGACCAGACTCTGTACCCTGAAGTCCTGAAATCAACCCTTTTTTGGCTTGTCTGTTTTCTCTTTGGGGGAGGGGAATGCGCCTCAGAAAATGTCTCCTACCTTTGGTGACAACAGTGGTGTTTCCAAGAAGATGTGGTATTTGCTTCTAGTTAGGAATAACATGGTTGCTTATACCTTTAGATCCTAGTGATCCTGGAAGTAAAAACAAGTCATTGGCTTCCTGGCACTGCGATGAAAACGTGGAAATCCCAGAGGGCAGCTGTGTTTGCCTACAAGGGAGTGAAAGAGCTATATTTGGAGGCTTATATTTTGAGAGGGAAGTGTTAGCAATGACTATATTACTTGTATGTGTGGCCAACTAACAAGAAGCGGTAGCCAGAAATTTGACAACATTGCAAAAGTAAAAAGCACAGTCAAATTTATGTGTTTGCTCTACGGAAAGAAAGGTATGAGAATTTCCATGCTGTTACGAATATTCTAATTATTAGAATGATAATTATTATTAATTGGCTTTAAATGTGAACTATTTTCTGTTTTTTCTAGAAAGCATTAAAAAACTAGGTAATATATAGATGATATAGATGAAAATTCATCTTCTGTATTTATATGTATAACTTTAGAGGAGTTAATGTCACAGTTTAACAAGTAGATAACGTGTGAAAAGTTTCTGAGAATTATAGAATTTATAATTCTAAAGGATCATTTCCACTTATCCCTTGCAGGGAACTAAGCCAAAAGAGGGGAAATGTCTTGTTTAAATCTAAAGAACTTGTGAGTGACACAGGTTTTAATTTTAGACCAGTGCTCTTTTTATTGTAATCTGCTGCCAGTCCGGGGACAGGTGACCTGGACCTTTAGGGACAAGCTGAATAAAGGGCAAGGATCTTTGATTAAAAAAACAAACAAACAAAACCTAAAGCTGTAGTTGACTTGATGTAGGCCTTCAACAGAAGTACTGTTAATAATTTGTGAAGAGATGTTAGCAATAACAAATCTTTCTTGAATTATTACTGATTGAAACATCATGGTGTATGTTAATTAAATCAGTGTGTGCAAGGAAAGGAAAACTTGTAGCTTCATTCTTCCTAATGAAGTAGAATTTGGAAATCATCTAAAAAAAATGTTTGATTTTCATGGTGCCCATTTCTATCCTTTTATGCTATTGAATAGTTGATGAAGAAAAACATATAGAGAATATGATTTTTTCAAGAACAATAATTATAGCAAACACTTTAAGTGCTCATACTGTGCCAAGCATGGCTCTAAATGGTTTAATAATTTTAACCCATGTAATTCTTATAGCAACTCAATTAGGTAGGTCCTATTAATATTATAATATTTTAAAGATATTTTAAAGATGAAACAGGCACAAAGAGATCAACTTGCTTTGGGTCAATTAAGAATATGAATGATATTTCTCAATATTTCTAAAATGAAGTGTTTTATAGATCCTTATATTTTTAGAAATGAATAGAATAGTTAAGATGACTTTACAAATCAAAATATTTTTTCATATCCATTCATTATATGGTTTCCTTTTCCCTTTTTTTTTTTTTTTTTTGAGACAGAGTCTCACTCTGTTGCCCAGGCTAGAGTGCCGTGACGTCAGCCTAGCTCACAGCAACCTCAAACTCCTGGACTCAAGCGATCTTCCTGCCTCAGCTTCCCGAAGAGCTGGGAGTACAGGCATGTGCTGCCATGCCTGGCTAATTTTTCGATATATTTTCAATTGTCTGGCTAATTTCTTCCTGTTTTTTTTTTTTTGTTTTTTTTTTTTTCTTTTTTTTTTTTTAAGTAGAGACAGGGTCTCACTCTTGCTCAGGCTAGTCTTGAACTCCTGAGCTCATTATGGGCTTTCTTCTGAAGCCCACTTTCTCAAGTTTGAGATCTTAAAGAGGTATTCAAATTTACTAATTATTTTGATGATTTTTCTTTCTTTCAATGAAATATTTTCAGTTCTATGTATTTTTATTTCATGGTGTTTTACTCTATGCTTCTGCTTTTGTTGATACTCTTCAACAGGTACCATTTTAATATAAAAATCATTGACATTTACCTGAAAAGACAAGGTGGGAAACTCTACAGAGAGCAAGGTGCTTTGTAGAGAAGTGCCAGTGGCAATATTATTACAAAAGCCTCTATATTAATACAAGTAGAGTGTATCTGTCATGAGTTATACTATTATTAGGAACACAGCATTCTGTGCTAGTTTCATGTGATTGTCACCTTAAGCGAGATGCTCAAGTAGTGATGGCAGTTATAGAATGAAGAAGAATGGCTTCAGAAAATCTAAAGTAAAAAATAACTGTGAAATTGTAGATGACAACAGAAAAGAATTTTGATGGCAAGAGATGTAGAGATTGTTGGATAGAATGAAAGAGTATGGTCTTGCTTATTCAAAGTTCTTTTGCAGATAAATCAGAATGTTTTTCTAACATGTATACCTAAATAAATATAGTTCATAAATTGCAGAGTCTCTACAGCAATGACCAATGTTTTCCATCTTTATTTTTGTATTTGGTTCAGAAATGCCACGTGGAATATTATACATAAAGAACCTGACATTGCCTAACTGGCGATAGAAGCTTAATGTAAAGGAGTAACTTGGGAGAATTTATCAGTTTGTACTGGATATATCCTTAAATCATAAGAATGAAATGTAACTCTCAATAGAATGCAAAGTGAAAGACCTCCTGTATTTTTGTTGTTGTGTTTGTAGGGATATTGATAAGGACATTGCTAAGGATAATATCTCGCATTTTGCTTTTTATGTTGACCCACAGAAGAAATGTCTGACATGTTTCCATGACATGAAAGGTTGTCCTTCTCTTGAGTGATTCCCTTTTACAATTCCTTAGACATTATGTGTCTGATAAATAATTTTGTTTCTCTCTTGGCTTTGGATGTTAGGAAATCTCAAAGCTGAATCTGAAAATCATTTTAGTAACCATGCAATCTCCTGTTGAATTCAATTTTACATACCAAATTCATCTAATAGGCTTGCCTTTATTCTCCTTTGCACTCGTTTCTGGATATGCTTTTGTCCCTGTTGTGTTATCTATATTTCTGTAAGCAACTCCAAATCATTTTGAAACCAGGTAGGGTATAATTACTTAAATGTTCTGTTTTTTCTTATCAAAACTTACAAGTATGATACACAGTTATAAGGAATTTGTAACTGTGCCAAAATGACATACCAGAAAATCACATACCATTGTCTTCTGAATATGGACTCCAAAGTATGAACAAGAACAGAAATAGAAAACTCTTAATGTCAGTTCCATAATAGAAAAATATTCGATAAACAATTCAAATATTGAAGAAATGCTATATGTATATGTTATTGGAAGGAATTAAAGCATCCAAGTCACTTAGAGTTTGAAATGTAAAGAATGGTTTTTTAAATACATGAAAAAATTTTATAAATACCTTTAAGATGTATGAGCTTTGTAATCTATTTTGCTTAATGTAAACCACTTATAAATTATTCCACTTGTTTTTCCATATTAGCTAGTGAGAATAAAACCAAATTAAATTTGTTACACATTCACTTTGGCTAATTCAATGGTCAGATTTTTGGAACCAAATTTCAATAGCATAAATAACAGTGGTGGAATTTTGATTAGAAGCCGGGCAGTTTGATTGCTGATCTCATTCTTTTAACCAGTGTCTTATACAGTTTGCATTTGTTAGGGTAGATGAAGTTAATGTGCAGTAACAAATGATACCCCAGATTTAGGGCTTTTAACCATAAAAGTTGATTTTTCATTCACATTTATGTGTTAACGATAGGCTGATTGGGGCTCTGCCATCTGTTGCCTTCATTCTTGGACCTGGGCTGGTGAAGAAGCTCCTATCAGTGACGTTGCTGGCTCATAATAGAGGGAAAATAGAAATATGGTGATTCATGTGCTGAATCAAAAGCTCCTGCAGAGAACTGACATGTGGTACCTTCTGTTCACGTTGCATTGTCCAAAACAAGTCCTGTGGCTAAACCTATTTTCGTCAGAGTGGGGATAATAATCCTCCCACGGAGGAGCAGTGAATATTTTGAATAATAATATATCATATTGCTAAAAGCAAAGGGTCTTACCTCTTGTGTTTTATGTTTTGCTTGATTGGGCCTGGTACAGTGTTTGGTACCTAGACTGACTTTTCACACACTACCAGACTGTCTGGGCTTGACCCTGGTACAAGTAGGTGCCATTTCTCTGTCTGTCTTCTAGGATGCCTGCTTTTTGAGGAGTTGAAACCTGAAACAAAAGCCTTTCAATATGGCCTGTTCTTATACTCTTTTCTAAATATTTTTATAAAGGATAAATAGGAAAAATACACAAATGTGACCTTGGAAGAGATCTGAGGTATGGTATACGTTTACCTCTTAGAATTGTTTTGAGGATTAAATGAGACGATTTGTAGGTAGTCTTTAACAGAGTATCTGGCATATAGTAAGTGCTCAATAAATATATATTATTAGTAGTAATATTGTAAGCACAATGTCTTTTGCTGTCTTTGCAGCTTACCTGATAGTTGAACAGTTATGTAAAGAAATGATTTACTAAAACAGAAACTTAAAACTGCCTTTACTAAATGAATTCTTATTTTATTGATACAATAGCTCATACACACTCCATAACCAGAAAGGATATATGTGATAGACATTAAATATTTAGTCCACTAAAAAGGCAAGATAGGTGTGTCAAATTATTTGAAGGCCATTTGCAATAAATCTGTACCCTCTAATCCACTTTTACCCTCCAAAGTTTCATGGTTGATTTGTTGGCATATATAGTCAATTGCTTTAATTTCATCAATAGAACACTGATTCCAACCCTGGCTTCTTATTAACTGTGAATCATCTTACTCAACATTGTTCTGTAGGTTTAGCAGACTTTGTTGGTCAATATCAAGAAGTTCATTTAAATGTTAATAATTTCAGATGGGATTGAACTCTCCTGAATTAAATTTTTTATTAAAGCATACATGGTTTTAAAACTGAAGGGCCAAAATATTCCATAAAATATGTTTTAAATTTAATAAACTCAGGACTGTTAGCAATCATTTGAATCACAATGGAATCAACATGTGTGGCAAAGATTTGTCTACTCTGGTAACCAGCAATGCATTTTTGTACCAATTTTGACTTTAAATTTTATAGAACTATAACAAAAGAGAACTTCAGCTCAGTTTTTGAAATCATGGACAAAACTTTGCAGGAAAATAAATGAGTGATATCATGCAATACCATACATACAGTTGAATTGACTTTTCTCCAAAGTCATTATATATTATCATCTTAGCACTGCTTCTTGCATTTTCTTTGCCTTATCCTCTAAAGAAATATTTTCCTTGTAATAGAAATCCAATTATTTCCTTCCTTGTAATTGACATTTTCTGTTTGCATGAGGCCAAAGAAGGGAAAATAAGATATAAATGGAGAGTGCTGAAAAAGAAATATTTGCAGAGCAAAATTATATGGGAGCTTGTTCCCTATATGTAAGGGATACAAATATGAATGCATGCTCTAGAATAGACTTATTTTACTGGAGGGAAGCCTTATCATGGAAGCACTATGACAATTAATGTTGTTGATTTATAAATATAGAGATATTCGATTTTTACTTCCAATTAATTTTTAATGATGCGACCACATTTTCCAACTTTGAAATTATTAATCTTGTATGTGTACAGAAGAATTGGGAGGTATGCTTTATAGAATCTTGAGATCAGTGAGTGCATTTGTAAAGTGACATACACTAATTTAATGGTGGTAATAACCCTCAGTTGATCTCTTTGACAGGTTGGTCTTTTAATATTTTGTCATAAGCTATGTTTCTTGAAACTGAATGTATAATGAAGAATCTGTTTGTAATATAAACAACTACCCTATAATTTACCTCCTTTGGAGCTGTGGACCAATTACAAGTTAAGCATCAGGAAGTAAAGGGTGGACCAGTGCTTCTCTGGGATTGGAAATAAGCTGAGTCTCAGAAATTTTGCCAAAATAGCATGACTGCTGATGTTGGTGGGTCACAGGGCTCCAGAAAGGCCCCACCCGTCTTGTGTAAGGGGAGTCTTTCACCTTTTCATGCCCTGGTTCCCATGGCAACTGGTATATTATTGGTTTTTGACATAATAGTGGCATTGTGGCATATCATGTTAAATTACAGCTAGGAACCTAGCTGCGAATGCTTTTGCTTCCTGATTTATGAGAGATAGCACGATTGAGATAAAAAGAATTTGTAAGTAGCAATTAGAGAAACAGAGGTAAAGAAGAACACTGAGATTTATTTTTTTCAGTGAAGTGCAGTTAATGGAGCATGTAAATGGAAGGGTTATTTCCATTCTTTGGCTAGCTGGTACATCCCTGATTTAATCAAATGGGAATGAAGTGTGCCTTTTACTTTCTACACAGTCCGACAAAGGTAATTTAGAATGGAGCTTTTAGATGTGTGTAAGCTGCTGCTGCCAGGATTTATGTCCTTATGAAGGAAATACAATTGCAGATGTCTTCTCAAACTGATTGATAGGCAATAAGAAAGGGAAACGAGCTCAATCTCCAAGAAACAAGAAAAAGTTGGGTTTGTTAAATGGAGTAGAAAGATATCTGCTATCCTCTTGTGATTTTTGTGTCTAATTTAGTGCCTATGCAGATTTGAACTGTGGCACATGAAACCAGATACATATTACCAATGTAACATGCTTCGTTTGAGTCAGAACATTTTCATTGAACTGCATATCCCATCATACTCCAGAGCCAACTTAAAAAATCTAACTGATTCTGATTTGAATTATCTACATTTGTAAATCACTGATGTTGGAACTAGAAAGAAAAGGGATTTTGCTGGGCTGGGGGCTGAAGTACCTATTGTATTAATACTTCATAGACTTTAGATTCAGATCCTTGTTTTTATGTTAAAATTATTCATTTTTTTCCCCATCTAAAATCTATCTACTGAAAATTAAAGGCAAATACTATAAAGGGCACACTATATTACAGTTCATTATGCAACACATTCCTTCTTTCCTCCTCCTCTCTATTCTTAAAAATATTTATCGCATCCTTACCCAACAGGGGCGTTGCTATCTGCAGAGTGCGTGTGTTTGTGTGTGTGTGTGTATAATTCTGTGAGCATGGGGAAAGGTACGGAAGTATGCAGACTAATGTTTGACATTGGCTGTTTAGAAAGGGTTGGGGCAGCTTGTACAGGATCAGGGGAAGGTGAGGCTGAAGGAAGGAAAATAAAGATTCAATAACATCAGACTTTGAGCCAACGCACTGGTGAAAATCCCCACCACCTCCACCACCAGCTCCCTCCTAAGGACTCAAGATATAGTCCCTGACATTTATTTGTGGTGTCTGTTGGTGCCTAGAACATTCTCAAAATGTCCTAAATGAGTAACTATTAAGGAGTGTTAAGTCAGTTTTCCAGAGTCCTGGCATCACAGGGCCCCAAGGGTCAATCATGAAGAGAAGAGTAGTACGCTCTGAACACCTTGGATCTATACTTCATCTTTTTATTGACATTTCCTACCTGCAGGTAATTTTTGAAGAGACACACATATACATAAATATTTTTCTGTTGTTCCCCTGATCCCAGATAATTGCTTTGAATATTCTGTGAATGTCTGGAGTCACTTTCGTTTGGGTGATTAAAAGACAATTTCGTGTATAAAATCTTGGTAATTTAGAATTTTTCTATATTTTGAGCTTCAAGAAGTGTGACCATGACTTACATAAATATCAAAGAATACACAAACTCTCTAACCAGAGCATAAAAGAATTATCTTGTATGGAAAGCAAATTAACTTTGTGATATGTTTAGTTAAATTTCTCAGAGTTGAGGTTAATTTTCTTTTTCTATAGCTGTAGGAGGTGGCCAACCAGAAAGCCCCCTGCTTAAAAGAGAATCCACAATGAGAATGATTTCATTTGCAGAGGGCTGGATTGATTACAAGGTTAATGTTGGTGAGCACATTTATAACTTATGTGTGTAACTTTAATGTCTGATAACAAACTTTTTTATTTAAGTGCATGAATATAACTTCCTATAAGAAATGTTTCATAAGGCTTGTGGTTATCAAAAGCTTATGGCTAAAATTACATTCCTTTGTGATTAAACCAAAAGGTTAGTTAAGCAGTTGACTATTAAAGAGAGGCACTTTGATCATGCTAATAAGAAACAGAGCTTGTACAGATTTTAATTTACATAAGACAATTGCTCCTTCTGGCTAATCTCTGTGTCACAGGCTCTCTTGCTCTCTCTCATCCTTTAAGCTCTACCAGGAGAGGCCAAGGCAGGGGCTTGAAGGCTGGGAGGAGGATGAGTTTGGGCATTTGTCCCCCAAGCTGCCTACCTGTCCTCTTGCCATGCAGGTTGGCTGCTTTTTTCTCTGGAAGTCAAGGACTTCTGTCTGGCAGCCTCTTTACATAGAGCTCTCTCTGGGTTCCGATTATGCACACTTTCCTGTGTGCCTTTTGTCCTGGGAGTGGTAATGGCTCCCACATTAGCCCTAGGCTGCTGTATTCTGCTCTGAGCTGTCCATAGTGACCTATTGTTGAACTCTGTTCAATACCTACTTTGTGCCACATGTTTACTGTGAGACCCTTTGATACTCCTGCTCTAACCTTCTGCATGTTATTCAGAAGTACAATTTCAATGCAGGGCTTTTTAGTTATGTTAACAAGATAGTTCTCAAAATGATTCTCATCAGATACAATTACACCTTCCATTTTCACAGTCAGGGCCAGTCAAAAAAAATTGAAGTTTACTAATCCAGATTTCCAGAGTTATGTCTTGTTTTATACATTGATAATCAGGGTCTATTTATGCTGTGGATATTACAATCTGTGTGTTTTATTACTGTGTATGTTCTCTTTAGATTGTGGAATTTAACACGTTAACATTGTCTGGCAATGATCTGTCTTTAACAGAACCTTGAGCAGGTCCAAGTGACAACAATTTATCATTTTATCCTTGTTTGTGAGTCTCGTTGGAGCCTCATGGGTACATAAGAGAATATATGTGTATGTATAGCTCTCAAGGAGAGGCTTGTCCAAACTTGAGTGCTGCAGGTCCTGGTGGAGAGTGACTCTGTTCCTCCATTTATTTATTCAATTAAGAATTTGTGAACATGTGGGGATTTGAGTCCACAGATACTGAACTAGAGTTTCTTTCTTGTTCCAGACTTTTCAATCTAGTTGATGACAGCAAGGTATTTCTCAAACTGAGAAAATCCTAAAGGGCTTGATGGAAGATAACCAACAACTATTAGTGAACAAATTGACAGCCCAACATGCAAATTGATGAAGAGTTTTTGCAAATCTTAATCCTCAAGTTTGGCTTGTGTATAGGAAAATGGCTGCCAATACAACACTGAACTGTGGTTGGGATGTAGCCTCTTCCTGACATAAAACAGATGTTGGAACTTTCTCAATATGATTTTGATCACCTGATCAGTGTTGTATTCTTCAATGCTGGCATCTTTTTCCAGAGGCCCTGCCTGGAGATGAGAGAGAGAAGGAAGGAAAGGGATGTGTCTCAGCCAGAGACCCAGCTCTGTTTAGAGGCATCCTTTAAGAATTATGACATAATAAACAGGAGAAATTTGGAGCCCCACAGCAATTTCCCCTGGATAAAAAATAAATAAGGGCTGTTTGGGGAGACAGTGTGGCAGTTTCTTAATTTACATAGTCTAACCATATGATCCAGCAATTGCACTCCTTGGTATTTATAGAAATGAGTTGAAAACTTATATCCACACAAAAACCTGCACATGGATGTTTATAGCAATTTTATTTGTAATTGTCAAAACTTGGAAACAGCCAGGATGTCTATCAGTAGCTGACTGAATACATAAACCGTGGTACATCCAGACAATGGAATATTATTTAGCACTAAAAAGAAATGAGCTATCGAGCCATGAAAAGAAATGGAGGAACATTAAATGCATTTATTAAATAAAAGAAGCCAATATGAAAAGGCTGCCTACTGTATGACTCCACTGTGTGACAGTCTGCAAAAGGCAAAACTCTGGAGACACTGAAAAATCGGTGCTTGGCAGCAGTTAATGAGGATAAATAGGCAGAGTTTTCCAGGGGATTTTTAGGGCAGAAAAACTATTCTGTGTGATATTATAATGGTGGGTATCTCATTATACGTTTATCTAAACCCATAGCATGTACAACGTCAAGAGCGAACTCTAATGTAAACTGTGGCCTTTGGATGGTAATGGCATGTTAATATAGGTTCATTGACTGTAACAAGTGGACCACCCTGGTGGGAATATTGACAGTGAGGAAGGCTGTGCAGGCGGAGGCGGAGACGACAGGGCGTATTTGGAAACTCTGTGCTTTCTGTGTAATTTTCCTGTGAACCTAAACTGCTCTAAAACATAAACTCTCTTTTTGAAAAAAAAAAAAAAAATGAGACCCAAACTTAAACCTGAATTGAGTAAGCAAGACAGTGTATTTCTTGGAGTCTCTGGTCATGCGTAGAGTATTCAAACAGCCTCTAGCTAAGCACTATAAGCTTTCCACACTGTTATGTCACATTAGTAGATCAGGGTGTCAGAGCTGTAGGAGAAAAGGTCACTGAGTAGTCATGGAACATATCCTCGTCTTCACCTTATTCTCCTAAAGCATTCCATGCCTGTGAAAATTTAAGCTGATATAGGGAGAGACTTAATAAACATTCTCAGTCCATTAACAGATTTCTCTATTATTAGTGCCATTGGCCTATTATATTTTCTAAAAGCACTGCCTAAATAACTGCCATGAAGCACTTGGGGATGTTCTATTTCTAAAGACAGAGGATCCACTATGCACAGGATCTTTCTAGGAGAGCAAAATAATAACGTAGAATTTGTATTCACACCAAAGACCAAATGAAATATGTTTTGTGCTGTGATTGCACGTCTTTGGAACACTGAGGCTTTTGGGCAATATTTTCTGAAGCCCTTAATCTTTCAGTAGCAGCCAATTGGCTAAGAAAGAAAACAGCAGGAGGGTGCATTTCTGTATATTACTGTTCATAACAGTTTTGGATATTTTCCCTAGAGAAACTGAAAATCCTTTGGCAGATAGTAGATAATCAATCATCATTCCATCCTTGTGGAGAAAAAAGATAGTTTTTTGATTTCACAGATTGAGGAGATATGATCACCAGTGGGGGGGAGACTGGCCTAGGACATGGGCCTAAGAAAAGCACCAGGGACTTTGTTTCAGGGTCGAGTCGAATGGGTTATACTACTGGAGACTCACAGTGCTGCTGGCTGCTAATGCAGCTTCCAAAAAAGATTGGTTTGTTTGCCTTGCCATCTCACTTTAGGAGTGGATATGTATACATCAAAGCATAAATTTGGGGCAAAAGTGTTACATTTTTCATTTTGTACATTCATTCATCTCTCCTGGTGGCAATTCAGCCCATGCATTTATTCCATTAATGTTTGGAGAGAAAGTCCTGATTACCTTCCAATTTATATGATGTATGTCAGTGGATTGAAGCGGTAATGGTGATAAATTCTTTTCTGCTTAGGCTGTGCATATATTTAAGGGTCCTTGAAATCCGAGAACGGCCACGCTATAAGTAGCTAAGCCTCTTTCTCTACCTTCTGCTCAGAATGGGTTCTAATTTAAACCAACAAACAATCCAAGCTTCAGAATTCTGAAGAAGGAGATAATGGCAAATTCTACTTCCAATTTCAGTTCTTTGTGATGGTTTGCCTCAGTTTTATGAATTTAAATTTGCTATACATTAGAAAAAACACACACACATACCTTTATAACACAAAGACAGGGGAACCTGTATACATGCACAGTACAGAACATTTTGCCCCAATATTTTATGTGGCTGCTGTTAGAATGTTATGAAAAATGTGGAGGAATGTCAGCGTCCTACTGGGAGGAGACTGCTGGGGTAATTTTTCCTGTGGAGTCTGTTTCCTTATTGCAAAGTGACCAGGAGACAGAGTGGGACTGGCTCTTGACCTAATGTCCTTTGTCTCCTGTCTTAGGGGTCTGGTTGGGTTTTAGGCCAATTACCTTTGGAGAATGGTTGAGCTGAGCCCTCTGCTGAATTGTTTCTCACTCAAAAGTCCCAAAGATTAAATTACGTGAATGGCAATTAGCAGCAGGAGCCAGAGACACTGAAAAGTAGGGTAGAGTTAGGGACTCAGCATGGTTTTGGAGTTTGGAAGCCCGTGATTAGAATCCCAACTTTGACCTTTAGTTATTGCATTATCTTGAGTAAGCTTTAATTCTTCTCATGTAAAATTATTTCAATAAGGAATAAATGTAGATAAAACACTTAGCTCCGGCCTTATTATAATGAACAATTTGTAGTATAATGATGATGATTAGCACTAGAAATAGATTAACTTTCTTTTAAAAATCAGAACCCTGTAATCATTTACAGCATTTTTTACAGAGTTATAGAATTTGCATATTGAGATTACAATCTAGACATCTGCATTTTAGAAAGCTCCATAGAGGGTTGCGTAGGATCTGGGGCTGGGACATTCTCTGACCTCTCTCAGCTTGGTCTCTGAGTATCTGACTTGGATAACTTTAGTCTATATTCCATGCAGCTAAACTCTTAATCTTGACTCAGCCCTTCTCTGTTACTGTGGAATCCCTGCCTTGTTGCCACAATCATTTCTCTGCCCCACCCCAGAATACTACACTTCAGGGAGTAGTAAGAGGACAGTAGGAAGACGATATTTGAAAGAGAATGCTGATTTGACTGTAGTAGAGCAGATCTTCTGTGTAGAGATGTAGCCTATGAGATGTTAAACTAGGAGTGGTAGAACCATGTACTGCATAATGAAGTTGCGTAGGCAAAGTTGCAAACAAAACTATTCTTATTCTTTTTTTTTTTTTTTTTTTTTTTTTTAGACATAGTCTCACTCTCTTGCCTGGGCTAGAGTGCCATGGTGTCAGGCTAGCTCACAGCAACCTCAAACTCCTGGGCTCAAGTGATCCTCCTGCCTCAGCCTCCCGAGTAGCTGGGACTACAGGCATGTGCCACCATGCCCGGCTAATTTTTTCTGTATATTTTCAGTTGTTCAATTAATTTCTTTCTATTTTTAGTAGAGACGGGGTCTCGCTGTTGCTCAGGCTGGTTTCAAACTCCCAAGCTCAAACAATCCTCCCACCTCGGCCTCCCAGAGTGCTAGAATTACAGGCGTGAGCCACCGCACTGGGCCTAAAACTATTCTTATTCATCTGTACTTATTGTTGAAATAATTTTATCTAAACTCCTGATTTTTTGTGTCAGGTCTGCAAGAGAGTAATAAACTAAAATCCTCAGCTTGGAATTTGCTGTGCTAATAACTCTGTTCATCATTTAAGGAAAAGTAGCCATTCAAAATCTTGCTCACCTGTGGGCAGTACCAGGTTCACAGAGGTGGCAGGACTGGGACTGAGCACAGGCGAGTGGTGCATAGTCATTGATACAGCATCCAAGAGCAGGACCAAACCCTTAGAGCTAGTGAACATTGGGAAAGAATGAAGACAATTTCAGAGACTGAGGAGTGTGGTCAAGGAAGTGGAATCTTTGGTGGGATTTCTAGAAGTGGAACTTGGAATCAGAAGTCCAAGGATTTGAATCTGGGTAAATTTCTGTGATGTAGTTTCAGGAGGACAGGCAAAAGTGTCCCAGCATTAAGTAAACAGATATCAAACAGTGATGAACATGTTGCAAATCAGGAGAAAGCCTGGGGATGCCACATTTTCATATTAGGTAATAACCTAATGCTATAAGCCCCTCGGGATAAGGCTTAAGTACTTCCTGTTTCAAGGAACCTTCCATCAAGGAGATCAGTAGGTATAATTGTGGGGAAGCTGGGAAAAACCAGAGCCAAAGGCAATGAGAAGGCTGTCACCACCAGATCATTTCCAACTGTCAATTCCCCTAAATGCAGTTTGCAAAATATTATTGCATGTGAGAGTACCATCACCAGCTAGCACTTATTAAGCACTTACAATGTGCCAGGGCCTGGGCCAAGCACTTTACATGTCTCATCTCTTTATTCTTTCCAGCAGCCCCGTAGACAGGTTTCTTTTATCATCTTCATTTGGCTATTGAGGAAACTGTTTCAGAGAAGTTAATGTGTCCAGATCACAGAGATGTAAATAGAGGAAATAGAATTCAAACCCAGATATGTTAACTATTCTTTATCTCCCGATTTAGCTATTTGTTGATCAGTGCTAAATCACAATAGTTCTTCCTGAAATAGTTTTTCATTTTTTTTTTCATTTTAATTCCAGCCTCTCCAGAAGGAAAAGGAAGAAACATAAGAAAAAATATATATGTGTGTATATATATATATAAAAACAGACTATATATCTCTAGCTATCATCTCTCTTGCTATCTTCCTTCACTGCCATTTCTATCATCTGTCTAGTTTATATATAGTGCTAAAGCAGCATCAGTTATTAAATTATACAAATACTGAGCTCCTATTCTGTCTTAAACGTTTAGTACGATATTCTCCGTGGGCTTAAGGAATCTATAGTCCAGTTGGGTCAATAAGACAAATGCTATAACAACATAATGAAGGTCACAGGTATCACATGCTATACATTCAGGCAAAAAAAAACAACAACAAAAAACTAGTGTCCAAAAGAGAGGATGTCCCCTTTGATATTGGGGATGATGTCATGGGCAAGGGAGCAATCCAGCTCATTTTTCATAATATTTTGTTAAAATTCAGTCAATCCAAGTTCGGGGCTTTATGTCTATAGCAATGGTATCTAGTTCAATGCTTAAGACATAGTAGGAGTTAATAACTGTTTTGTATTAAAAAGATGAGCCAATGAGTGATATTTATTGATCATTTAGCTCATCTACTTTTAGCAACAGATTTATGGCTGCCCACAGATCATTTTCTTTATGTATCTGTTATGTACTATTTTAAAAATGAAATTTAATCAAACCTTTGAATCATATCTTCTAATATTTATGATTACTTTAAGAGGCTCACAAAACAAAGCTGGAAATTGAAACAAACAAAAACATATTTTGACCTGGAAAATCAATTCAAAGTCATTTGAATTAGACTCATTTAATTGTGCATGTCTGTATTTGTCCACAAGCAGAAGCTTGCAAAATCTTGTAGACCATTTGTTTTTATTTTATTGAAAGAGAGTCAGTATTTTAAAAAAATATCTTTAGGAAACCAAAAGTTTGTGATTCTCTACTAATTTACAAATAGCTTAAATCTTCTAATCTTTCTCTCTCAAGGGAGTCACAGTGATTATCTAGTTAATGCTATATAACCAATTTCCTTAAAACTTAGCAGCTTAAAACAACAAACATTTATTATCTCACTCTTTCTGTGGGTTAGGAATTTGAAAGCAGCTTAGCGAGGAAGTTCTAGCTCAAGGTCTCTCATGACATTGCAGTCAAGATGTCAGCCAGGGCTGCAGTTGTCTGGAAGTCATCTGGGGCTAGGAGAATGTGGCTGTGGAGAAGAAGCGCCCATTTATCACTGGTTGTTGCTTGGAGACCTCAGTTTCTCTCTCCGTGAACCTCTCCACTAAGGCACCTCACGACACGGTAGCTGGCTTCCTCTGGAAACGAGTGATTGAGGAAGAAAACTACATGGATGCCTCCTTTCTTGTGACTTTATCTCTGAAATTTTTCACCTTTTAGTTTCACTTTATTCTATTTATTAGAAATAAATCTGTAAGTCCAGCCCCTGCTCAAGGAGAGGGGAATGAAAGAAGGGGAGAAAAATAAAGATATTTGTGGACATATTTTTAAAACTACCACATTTGCATATTTATATTTGTCTCTATGCATTGTCATTTTGCTGTAGGAGAAAAAAATTTGAAAAGAATGATGTACATTTTTATATATTCAAAATACAAGTGGATTGGCATTAATAACACGGGATTATTTTGAAAGGTATTTTAAGAAAAAGTCCTCTGTCAGCCTTATCGTTAACTGCATGAATGCTTATAATACTAAATCAGGAATAGCTTTGCTTCATCTGAACAACTAACATGTTTTTACTTTTGGGCCCTGTGACTCTTTAAAATGATCAGGTTTCCTTCTCCTGCTATCTGTAGGAAGAGTCAAAGTAAAATTTTTTCACTCAAGTTTAGCAGAATTAAAAACCTTTACATGTATTTTGAGAGCTAATCCCTCATACCTGACTTCCTCTTACTTTCCCTTATTTTCTTATCATAATTTGCTCAAATTTTGAACTTTTTTTTTTTGTAAATTTATACTACCATTTAGCATGTAGTTTTGAAATATCCTCTTGTCCATTTTGGAACAAGATGGGTTATAAATAAGTGTGTTGGACTTTATCATTCTAAAATAACTATCATTTATTGAGTGATTATATTCAATCATTTTATGGAAGTTATTTAATGTTCACAAAGATCCATTGATGCAGAAAACATATCACCCCTTACAGATGATGCAGCAAGGTTAAAGAATAGCTAGTAATGGGCAGGAACAGGATTCAAACCCACTTCTGTCTGACTGCAAAACTTTTCCCACAACTTGGACCATACATAACTAAACGACCAAGATGCATTTCCCCTCCACCTCGGATTCCTTCCCAATACAATGTCAATCTGATACTACTGATCAGTCCTGCTCAACTCAGGAGAATTTAAGTTACTATCTCTGAGTCACATGCTTGAACTAAAACCTTCCTTTTTGTAGCATGAGGAGTTTATGTTCCCAACTATTTTCTGTTTTGTACATCCCTTCTCCCCATCCCTCCCAAACAAAACAAAAGAAGGATAGCATTAGCAGAATGCAGAATAAGATTTATATGTTTAGAAGGAACAAATAGCTTTGTGGCCTTAGGATACTTTGACAAGTATCTTTGAAGGCTCGGTTTGATTCAATAAAAATTTCCTTCATCTTTATGTAGCTGAATTTTGAGACTGAAATTAATATTTCATTTGATATTCAGTGCTTCTGCCAAAATGAAATTATGGCCTTCTTCCTGTTTTAAGTCAAATCTATACAAATCACTGAGCCATGTAAAATTTCTACCTGCTTTAATAAACTGCTGACCTAAAATCAGAGAGGAGGAGGGAGGGGTGATGTATACTTTATTTGATCTCTTGGCTGATGAAGGCAGAGAATCAATTTTATGAGAGTCACATTCAAATTTATTTTCAATCTATTTTTTTACTCAGAATTTTTTTCACTCTCAAATTTTCCACATGCGTAGCTTTGGGAGTAGTCTATTCAATCCATTCTATGATAGCTTGACAGAGATGGAAGCCCCTGATAGGCATAGACTCTGAGCTGCACATGGTCTGTAATATTTATCCATTAACTTGGCCCGGGGAGAACTCAATTTATTCAGCATCAGGACATGAGTACTGGTTGATTGTGACTCCTCCTTCACTTTCTTCATGTAGATGGTATTTTACTTTAGACTTGGGAATGTAAGTGCAGACTTGAAACTTGTATACAAATAACTTATATTTTTATAGCAAATACCGTCTCCTTTTTTTTTTCTGGATGTCTGTAGGAACTGAATATTTTTAGAAGGTAGATTTTTGGAGAATGCTAATGAGTATGTTAGAATTGAATAGGACAATAGAAAATGAGTCTTGGGAAATAATATAGTTGAAAGAATTTCTCCAAAATAAAGCATTGTTCTATACTCAGATTTCCAAAATTATAAAAGAAGTTGTCTTTTTAGGAAATGGCTAGAAAACGTTAAACAATTCGTAGGGAAGATTCAGGAAAGGCATTGGTGGGAATATTGGCTTTCCATGTCTTTTCTGACTCCAATTCTTTGTTTAAATTTGTAATTTCTGAAGTATTGAGGGCTAAAAGAAAGATTTCATCTTATATACCAAATATATGAAGCAAAATTAGGATCTGTAGTTAAATAATTCAAATACTTTCTTAAATTTCTCTTGTGACCTAAACAACATTGGAAAACAAAAAAACCCATAACTGTATATTGTGGATGGTATGGAGTTCCTGGGATACAACAAACATACAATGTCAAAGCTTTTAGGAGATTTATTTATTTATTAATTCAACAATTATTTACTGACTACTATGCACCGGACAGTGTTCTAAGAACCGAGGATTCAGCATGTCTTGGGCATTGTAGGATGTTTAGTAGCATTCCTGGCATCTGCCCATTATATTACAGTAGCACTCCCCCAATGTGAAAATAAAAAATGTCTACAGACATTATGAAATATCCCCCAGGGGACAAAATCATGCCCAGTTGAGAACCACGGCTCTAAGTGATATGAGAAGCCACTGGAAGGTTTTGAACAGAGGAGTTCATGATCTAGCTAAGAACTTAATAGGATCATCCTGGCTGCTATTTGAGTATAAACTGGAGGGAGTGAGAGAGATCATATATAACAATGTTTCTGTACTTCAGTAGATTCTGATTTTTAAAACTGGATATTACCAGTGAGAATTCTGTTGCCGTAGTCAGGAACTCCTTCTTGTAAGATATCAGATTTGGTCAATAGTTAAAGGAAATTTGTAGCAATCATAGGAAATCCAAATATGGCATTTCTCCTTCCTATTACAAAATAGAAACTTAAAATTTTCCTAATTTATTATGGGAAAGAAATCTCTCTTTAGATTACCAATCTATCAGAAAACTGATATTGGAAGAGTTTGACTTTTAGACTTTAAAAACATTGACTGCCATGTGTGTTGTATTTAACTCAGGCTAGCTTTGAGCCTGGGGCTGAGTGAAGCTAAACCCTGCAGCTAAACCCTGGTTCATGAAAATCTTACTTGTTAATGTTATTGTTACAATTAATATTGACAATTCTAAAAATGTACATTGGGTTGCATATAACTCACACACAGAAAACAATAAGAAAATAACAAATTAGAAAGGATAATTTTGTTTTAATAAAACACTGTGGCCCCAGGGAAAAATTTTTTTCTAATATGGAGATCAATGTGTTAAAGCCTTTCTATTGCAAAAAATACTATAGAAATAGTAAAATAAGGCAATCGACAAACATTATTTTCTGTATATTTGTAACATAAAATATTCTTTGTATTTTTGTGCTTATATTTTATATTACAAATGTATATGTATTTGTAAGATATATAATACAAAAGAGTAATATCATTAATACATAATTTTCTTCAAAGTTAAGAAAAAGAGAGAGGCTTCGATAGGAAGAATGGACAAATTATATAAATAGGAAGTACATAAGAGAATAAATATAGATGAATCATATAGAAAGTAATTAGGAAAACATGTTTTATACCACTAAGAATCAAATAAATTTAAGTTAAATAATAAGATACTATTTTTTTTATCTATCAGACTGGCAAGAATAAAAAGTATCTTCTTTGATAGTTGAAAGAAACAGATACTCAGTCTACATCACTTAGGTAAAGAGTAAACTTTTAAAAATCATAAACCATGAGTATTTTACTTCTAGGAGTTTTTCCTTGGAAATAATTAGACAAGTGCCCAAAGATACAGGTTTAACCCTGTGTTTCGTGGTTGCCACTGGAGGGTGGGATCAACCTTTCACCCAAAGTAGTTTTGGATGTGAAGACCAATGAAGCCACACATATACCAAGATGGCATGAAAAGGTTTATCGTTCACATAATAGGACTTTGTGGGGGAGAGCAGGGCAGACACCCCAGCTGATCTGCAAAGGCTTGAGTTGAAGGGTGAGGTGAGTGGCTTTGGTTTTGAATGTGGTTAGAGAGGGGAGCTGGGCCTAGTGTTCCTGTGCGGGACCAGCCACTTGCATGCTTTCAATTTCCTGCTGGCATCCAAAGGCTTTCTTAGGGGCCTGCCCAGATATGGGTCAAAGGTGGGAAGGGGAGCAGTGAGGCTCGAAAGCTGTTGGTGATGAAACACCAGAAATGGAGGCAGCCCCTTTATGACAATTCACTCCTGATAGCTGACTGATGGTGGAAATGTGCCATGTCTTATTTAAGGAAATTTGAACTTGCCGTTGGCTGTACGGCATCGGGTGAAGTCTGCGCCCTGAGGTTGATCAGGAAGGTAAAAGTTCCATTAAAGATCTTGTTGAAGAGCCCAGTACTGTATATTTTGGAAAATCAATGATTGCCTTGGTCACTATCAGTAACATCTGGAACTGAAGGAGATGGAAGTGTCTTATTGAGGCCTTGCATTATGGCCTTCATGTGTATAGAGACATATGAGACTTTAATTTGTATTTTGGGTGTCTGTGAGCAAAGAATTCCCAGAGTTCTTTGCTCTAATGAGGGGCAGCTCGGAGAAGGAACTGTTGCTGTTGCCATTGATTGGATCAGATAGCCAGACCATTGTCAATAGCCCAAGAGTCTGTAAAAATGTGCAGGAAGAGCCTCTTATTGTCCAGGTCAACCTCTAGTGCCAAGGCATTGCCTAAAGTTTGGTCAGTTGTGCTGACCCTTGGATATCATCTTTGTCCGGGGGTATCCCAGTTAGGGGATAGGCAGTGGCAGCTCTCTGAGGACCTTCATCACATGTGCCATCTGTAAAGTATATGAACATCCTTTCTCATTACTCAGTTGATTCCTAAGGGTTTCTTAAAGTAGTCAGTGGGTCCACAGAGAGAAGACCTCCTCCGGTGCCATTGTGTATGCCAAGGGAATGAAGACAGTGGAAGTGATTCCTCTTATAGATGGAATATGGGGTTAGGAAACTTCATGCTGGAAGGCTACATTAATTTACCTGTAATCAAATAAGGGTGCATTCAAGAAACTTCAATTAGATATACTTAAAAATGTATATTATTTTGTAAAAATCTATAATAACTATGTACTTAATAATTTCAAAAATGAATACTATATGTTAATTTTAAAGTTAATAACTTTAATAACTTTTTAGTATCTGATTTTTGTTGGAAAGCATTTGAATATTTGGTTGCAGCATGGAGGTCTGCATTTTCAGTTAATCCTCTAGATGGATATCAGTCATTTGTGACCTTAAGGGTATGTTGATTTGGGTTAGGTAGGAGAATGTACATTCACCACAATAAGTGGTTGAAAAGAAAGAAGACATTTTGGGGGGCATGTTGCCAAGAACGTGGGTATTCTGCATTTTTCCATATTTCAATTGGATCTTTCTTATCATCAAATAATGACTTTGCAGTGTCATCTACTGAGAGCTCAATCAATTCCATCTGTAGTTCTTTATGTGCATTGGTGATATCAACTAGGTGAGGCTGAAATGTTAATTTGAGTGTGATGTGATTCTCCAAAGTCAGTGAACTTTTCACAGTATTCTCCAATTAATAGGTCTATAACAGCTATGCTTTATTCAAATGATTTGCATGTATCATCCTGCTCATCAGTGACTTTTTCTAACTGGGGAAAATGTTCATCCGAAATTTCCTCTTGAAGCAGAAGTGAAAAGGATAGCTTTTTTTGAAATACTTGGATTTTTTGCCACACATCATATACAGACTTAGTTTTACCTTGCAAAGAAATATTCAAGTTGTTTTAATTTGATGTGATAACACACAGAAATGTTGCATTCTTGTAGAAATTCTTTTCCATAATTCACACTGCTGATTCTGTTCTCATAAAATTTAGCCAGCTGTTCTTGCAGAGAACACCTGTCCCTGCAATAGCCAACACACTTTAGAATGATACAGCAAATCCACACTGAATAACTCATGGTTCAACTGTAACATGTTACAAAACTGATGATGCCATGTTGCATTTACGCAAATATGGTTAATGCTTACAACTTGTTGCAAAGTATCACTTAAAATAATAGCTTTAGCACAGAGATTGTGCTGACGCAAGATACAATGAAAAGAAATGAGAGCATCTGGATCTGTTAATAATTTATTATCTGCAATAAACTCTCATGTTTTCCTGTCATGGAAGGTGCACCGTCTATACATACACTCACTAAATTTACCAAATTCAGTCTGACTTCACGACATTTATCTTCAAAGTTGTTGAAGGTATATATCCCCTGTGTTCTCTTCACAAGAGTGCCCAAAGTGAGTAACTCTTCATAGCAAAGAAAATCTGTTGATCCGAATGAAGTGTAAAAACTGCGCTACGTCAGTAGTATCAGTTGATTCATCCAAAGTGATTGAATTAATATATATTTTCCTTTCGAAGTATTACATGAAGTTCTGTTAAGTTGAAGCCTAATTCATGCTGCTGATGAGTTGTGGTTCTCCTTGAAAGACGCAGTTGTTTGTACTTTTAAATGTTATTGGGATCTAAGCATCATACAACTTCAACAATGCATCCTTTCACAATTTCTACATCACTGAATGGCTTCCCTTTTTTCCTGAGTATATAAGCTACTTTATAAGTTGTTTCAGTGGCATTATTTCCAGGCCTTATTGCTGCCTGAAAGAATTGTCTTTGCTTTTGCTTTTCATCTTTTAATTTCTGCAATACAACCTTTTGGGGAACCTCTAATTTAAAATATTTGTGGTCCTTATGAGTGTTATAATGCTGATGAGCATTGAATTTCTTTAATGTTGATATTGCAGTATCATGAAGCAAGAGATCACCTTATCTTTAGCAGAAAAAAAATATTTCAATTTCTTATAGCAGCACAACTCACAATTGGAAAGATGTGAAAACAAACCAAGTGACCATAAATATATGAGTAGATTAATAAAATGTGGTAGTTTGTGGCTGTGGAGTTCTACTCAGCCACAAAAAACAATGGTGATCTAGCACCTCTTGTATTCTCCTAGATAGAGCTGGAACCCATTCTACAAAGAGAAGTATCACAAGAATGGAAAAACAAGCACCACATGTACTCACCATCAAATTAGTATTAACTGATCAACACCTAAGTGCACATATAGTAATAACATTCATTGGATGTCTGGCAAATGGGAAGAGAGTGGAGGGGATGGGTATATACACAAATAATGGGTGCAGTGACTCAGGTGGGGCAAGGGCAATATACATAACCTGAACATTTGTACCCCCATAATATGCTGAAATAAAAAAAATATTGCAATTCCCACTCCTCATTAAAAAAT
>CAUYSK010006988.1:0-31407 GCA_963575035.1 Avahi laniger | reverse complement strand
CCCAAATGATGGACATATTTGAAACTCGGACTTAGGGAGGGAGGTGGGGGCAAGGGCAACATATGTAACAGAAACATCTGTACCCCCATAATATGCTGAAATAAATTTAAAAAATTAAAAAAAAATAAAATAAAATAAAATCAATAAGTCAAGTTAAAGCATCAAAGGTATCTAGCGTGCTAATATTTGATACATGAGACATTTGAGTGTGTCTTCCACTGATTTATAAATTGCTTAAAGTTCACTTTTAGTAATGAAATTCAATATAATATCTTCAGAACCCTTTCAAACGTGAGCTTGAAAATGACTGATCTAGCTGAAACCTCATTGTACAGCAAGTATTGTTGAGGCTCAGAGTGGCGAATTGATATGTCCAACATCCCAGAGCGAGGCAGTGATAGGAGGAGGCTGAAATCAAGCTCATGAGTCAACAAGTGTGGGCCAAGGTTCCAAGACTGTGCCAGGTGCCAAGTGCCTGATTATTAAATCCCTCTGGTATTGCCTAGGAAAGAACAGGGCACAGAGAGGCTACTCAATATGTATTTGCTGATAAGAGAGAGACCTTTTCTTAATGATAGGGTGTGTCCAATTAAGGCGAGTGGAGACTCTAAGGGTCATAAACCATCATTTTGTATGGAAGGCACAACAATACCTAATATTCGTTTGGCTCTTTATGTATTTATAAAGTGCTATCACATACCTTATCTAATTTCATCCTTTCAAAATCTTTTCAACCATTAGAGCAGATATTTTTCTTATTCCTGTTTGGTAAAGGAGGAAACTGAAGCTCAGGGAGTTGAGTGAGTTGCCCAGCAACACAGGGCAAGTGAGTGACAGAGCGAGGAGCTAAATCCATGCTTCCTGGCTCCAAATCCAGATCTTTATTCCTTGTTACGACCTAGCTTGTTGAGCTTTTCATACACCTATTTAGTCTTTCTCTGTGTTACATAACCCTGGGAGGGGGTGTACCATTCCCACTGTAATCTATGGAGTTGTGTTCTGGTCTGTTTATACGGACTACAATGTGAACTGTGTCCTTGGCATTGTGCAAAGAGGGATGATGGTGACTCTCTACATGGGAGTTCCTCGAGGGATGATATTATGATTTATTTATCTTTGTATCCCAGGGACCTGGCCAGTGATATCAGTTGATGTTGTTGAATGAATTGCATTTCATAACTATAGAGTATAGTAGGTTTTCCAATAATTTCATCTGTGTTCCTCTTGTTTCTCCAACCAGATCATAGGCTTGGAAAGAACAGGGGTAAACCTTGCCCCCTCCCCAGCAAGGTTAAGTCCTGCCCTCCTCATTCTTCCAGGCTTAATACAGGGTAGGGCTTGGAGTTCTCACTCAGGCAGCCTTGTATTGCAGCAGGAAGTGCAGTGGTGGGCCAAGGTCTGATCTACAGCCAGAAGACCTGGGTTTGAGTGTCACCTTCATCCTAACATCATAACAAGCTATATGATCTTGGATAAGTTCCTTTGCCTCTCTGGGCCTTAGTTTTCTTCTCTGTAAAAGATGGAGAGGCTCTGCCACTGTTTATGATTATGTTAATGGATATGTGTATTAACATTTACATCTAGTGGATGTGTGTATTTATATCTCTGCATCTCTAGACAGCACTGATTACATGCTATATGCACCCCACTCCGTCGGCTTCTGGAGGACACAGGTGGTAGCCGCAGTAGGTTGGTGAGGCTGGCTGATTTGGCTTCCACGCTAATGCACTCAGGGCATGATCATTAAATACCATGGCATTTCTTCCCTTATCTCGTGATCATAGGATTATGGATTTTGATGCCGTTCTTGGTGATGACTGGACCCAGCCGACTGGGTCCTGGTATATTGTGTTCATCCGTTTACTCATTCATTCATTCTGCATATATTTATTGAGAATCTTGAATACATGCCAGGTGTATTCAAGGGACTGGAGATGATCCAGTTCCACACAAAATGGATTAAGTCCTTGCCCTCATGTAGCATGTAATCCTGTAGGCGAAAGGAGGGCAGATAGACAAGAAGCAAAGAAACACAAAGGTATGTAATACAGTATGAAGTAGTGACAAGTTCTCTGAAGACAATGAGTCCGGGTAAGGGGTTCATGAGGGCTGAGGCTGTGTGTATGTGTAGGAGCGGCACGCGTGTGTGCGTGTGCACGTGTGCGTGTGTGAGTGTGTGGGGGGCATTGGGAAGGCCTCCTTGAGAAGGTGACCTGAAGCCAGAGGAGCGAGCCATCTGATCACCTGGGGGAAGAGCCGAGTTCCTGGGTTCTTGGGAAATGTTTGCTTAATGTTGAATAAATAATTATTTATGAATCGTGGGCCTACTCTGTTCGAATCCCACTTTGCCTTCCTGTTGACCCCACATCACGTCCAAACACTTCCAAGGGCCTTTGCAGCCCGGACCTCCCTCTCCTCTGCGTCTGATTATCTCACTGCGTGCCGTGCCCGGCCTGGGGTCCCCCCCTCCCCTCGGCCTCTCCAGTCCTGTCTGCTTTGTGAAGTTTTCTCTCTTTACTCCACTCATCTCTCCTTTCTGGACATTTTTGTTGCACTTACAGGCTGCACCTCATAGTTTGCACATATTGTATTTCTTTTTCATTCATGTTTGTTGGCTTTGCCTCTTCAACTGAGGTTTATTAGTTTTGCAATGAATTATATTTGGAACTTCTTTTGTATCCTCTATGGGATCTGTCACAACGCTGAGTCCATAGCAGGTGTTCAATAAACCCTTGGATATTGACTAATTGAAGAATTATTTTCTTCTCCGAAAGAATAGATTGAAGGTAAGCCCATTGTGGTAAACTGCGAATGATGGCACAAACTTTCCCCAGCCCTTGAATCTGGGCTGGTCTTGTGAGCTGTTTCCACCGATAGAATGTGGTGGAAGTGATGTCCAAGTTCTGGCCTAGAAGGCTAGTAGCTTGTTTGTGGCTTTTTTTTTTTTTTTTTAAAGAGATGGAATCTCACTATGCTGATCAGGCTAGCCTCGAACTCCCAGCCTCAAGGGATCCTACTGCCTCAGCAAGTAGCTGGGACTACAGGCATGGGCCACTACACCAGGCTCCTTTTAGATTTTGATCTTGGACTGGAAATGCTTCCAATACTGGCCATGCCAAGGTTAACCTGGTAGAAGAGGAGAGACCACAGGGAGAGAGATCTTGGCCATCACAGTTGTGGCCCCAGACACGGGAGTGAGACTGACCAAGAATAGTTTTAGATCAGAAAAGTAACCCAGTAAAAGTAACTGAGCCTGATCCAAATTGTCCATCCACACAGCTATGAGCTAAGTACCATTGTACCATGGTGGTTGTTCTAAGCCCCTGAGTTTGGGATGGTTTGCTCTGCAGCACTGAATAAGTGATACATTCTGTGAGACCACTCTGGTGGCAAGGCAAAGTAGTTCTAGAAAGAACCCGTTGTGCTCATATATTGCATTCATAATACACTTCTGATCTCTCTCATGTCCATCACCTTGCCGAATTCTTGCAGAATCTTTTGAGAAGACAAGCGATTGTTATTGTGCCCATTTTACAGATTAGGAAATCAAGGCTGCCTCAGACATGATGCTTGGAAGAGGATATAGGGCTCAGCCCACTGTCATGTGGAGGTCCCAGGGCACACGGTGGCCTTCCCTGCCGAGGGCAGGTTAACGCTGGGGACAATAGCTTGAGTTAGGTGACGAAATTTGAGACCCAGGGCCTCATTCTGAGGCTGCCTGTTCTCATGAGCTCTGCGACCTCGGGCTTCTGTCACCTCCAAGTAGGAAGGTTGTGTAACGAGAAACTCATAATGAGGCTTAGCAAGTCCTCGTTTTTTTTCCAGAGCAGCTCTGAGCCTCTGCTTTGCTGCTGGATTGGGCTGCTTGTGAAGGTTTCTAATTCGGGGTCTTAATTTTTGTAAAGCGTGAATTACAAGAAGTCAGAAGAATGATGCAAAGAGCATTTAATAATGCACATTCACAAAAGAAGTGGTGTAACTACATTAATTAGGCAAGTCTTGCGTAAAGATGCAATGTAATTATATATTTGAGACAGTTAATTAGGGAGCTACTTGGAAATTTCAGTGAATATTAAGGTAATTATACATAAATACTATAACCATTAAGACTGCACCCATAATGAAAGCAATAACTAATTACATAAATAACAGCATACTTATGTTTTTACATTACCAACACCTAACAATGCTTCCTCTCCCCCGCCTCCCTTCACCATGCAAATGACAAATCTTTCCTTTTTAACTCAGATATTCCTGCAAATGGTTGGGAACAATGACCTTTCCTCTGTTTTGACAAGTCTAGGCCTGCCGTGGAAGCTTCCTGTGTGGGGACAGGAGTGTGGACGTGAGGGCCGATTGGCCCTGCCCGATTCCACCTGTGTAGCTGTGCGCAGGAACAAGGCAAGGCCCAGCCGTGCAGGGGACTGGCGAGAGGCACGGCAGCACCCTGGACAGAGTCAAGGTGTGGGCTTAGGGAACCTGGACTCCAGTCCCGCTGTGCCCTTTATCCCTTAGTGGAACCACCACGGAGAAGTCACTTAGCATCGCTGAGCCTCAGTTTCCTCATTAAATGAAATGGGGATGATAGTAATCCCTGCTTCCCAGGGCTACGGTGGAGGACAAATATAAAATCATCAAATGCAATCTGTGTGGCTCACCAAAGGTCATCTTTGAAGCTCCTGCTTGTGGACCTCTGTGACTTTTGCTTCTCTCAGCACGTGCCTTTTATATTTTCTGTTCTCAGATACCCACCAAGCTGCCTGCACCACCTTTCCAATTAAGAATGGTTTTCATGAAGGGATCTGGAGCTCATTCACACTCAAGTGTGACTGACTGAGGACTTCGAGGGTTGGAAGAGGGTGGATGAAGGTGTATATTTATATTTTAACAGGAAGCAAAGTCTTCAGCTACTGCCCTACCTATAAAATTCCTAGTCGACAGGTGGTTAATGAAATGTTTGGGCTCCAGGAGCATGTCTGGGCATTCCTTGTGTCTCACCATGCAGACATTCGTTTTTTCACCTGAGAAGGGCCACATATAGTGGTTAGTAAGAGCATGGTCTAGAGGTCTGAGATGCCTGGGGTTAACCTCTTGGTTCTACCACTACCAGCCTATTTAACCCCTCTAATAACAATAAAAATGCTGGCATTTAAAGACACCTTACTATGTTGCGGGCACTGTCTTAAGGACTGTACTTGTATTAATCAATCTAATCTTCACAACGAGGTGCACGTTATTATAGTCCTTGTCTTATAGGTAAGAAAATCGAGGCACAAGGATGTTAAGTAACTTGTGCCAGGTCACATAGCTAGTAAGTGGAGGGGCTTGAATGTGGATCTGGACACTTGGCTCTATGGCCTGAATTCTTTGTCACTACAATATTCTTTGTCTCTTCACAGGTAAGATGGTGATAATCATTCTATGTACTTCATGGGGCTGTTGTGAGTATGACGTGAGATAGCGTTGGGGGAGCGCTTAGCTCAGTGCAAGCACATTGCAAATACTCTCTTCCTGGGGTGGGGAACCTGTAGCCTCGGGGCACATGTGGCCCTCTGGATCCTCGAGTATGGCCTTTTGACTGAATCCTTTATTAAAATGATTTGTTCTGCGAACTTTGGATTTGGTTGAGGAGCCGTGCTTGGGGATCTGCAGGGCCACATGTGGCCTTGTGGCTACAGGTCAAAGTTGGCTCTTGCCCCAAGTGTTAGAGCACGTTCATTTCTCTGTTGATTATTCCCTTGGCCAGGTGTTGTCTCTCATGTTCCTCGTGGCCCACCACCTCGCTTTCCTTGCAGCTTGGTCAGTTCCTCAACCAGGTGGCCTTTCCTACTTATGGGGGATGTGAATGTGGGGTATGAGCCCGATTCCACTTGATCCACCGGATGAGTGGAGGCCCTTCAGAGAAGTTTAAAAGGAAAGCCACATGCTTGGTCTGACAAAGCTGCCATTGCCCGAAATATGACTGGCACCTTCTCCTCCCGTAACATTTTGCTGATTAGTTGGAATTCACACTTCGGTTTTTATTGGAAAAGTTTTATCATCTCATATGTTGACTAGGTTTGTATATGAATTGCTTTTAACTCTTTTAAGAAAACCGAATGTACTCCTTCCAGAGTGGTAAGCAACAGTAGGATTTGGTATATAGAGACCTGATTTCTTAAGAAACGTGAAAGGTCTGTCTGGAATAGGACAAGGCTCTTGCTGTGGCTCTTGGTGCTTCAGAGTGAAGCCTTTCTCAATCTGGCCTGGGTTGAGGGGCCAATCTGTTTCCAGACTCCCATCCATGTACCCTAAATAAAGCCAATTGCCAGCCTTTCCATGTATTCACAGTGCGTAGTCATTATTTTTAGCCAGGGAGAGGCATATTGGGAAAAAGACTTATTCAGTATCAGAAGAAAGGTGTACCATTCACCTATATTCAACTTTCACACAAAAGTATAAGTAATTCCTTCAGTCATAAGTACAGTAGGCACCAAACAAGCTCTGGACATTTGGGGAAAACTATAAAGCACAAAAGAGAAGAACCAACACATAGAGATGATCCCAGAGAAAACAGAGATCATCTAGAGAAGAGAAGAGGACTTAAACATATTTTTAGTTGGTATCTTCAGAGGAATTCAAGACAATATTGTATTATAAAATTACTGCTGCTTTAAAATAAGAAGAAGCCAAAACCAAGAAAGAGTTCTTGAAATTAAAAAAGATGCGAACACTGAAATAAGGACTTCAATAAAAATACTTGGGAGATAAACATGAAAAAAAAAACTCCCTATTTATAGAGCAAAAAGGCAAAAAGACACAATGAAAAGTTAAGAGGCAGGAATGACTGAACTAGGAAAGGTAACCTCCACCCGATAAAAATTCCAGAAAGAGACAACAAAGAAGTGAAGAAAAGGAAATAATGAAGGCTAAAGAGAAGAATCTAAAATCTTTTTGAGAAAAAAGGCACTATTATCAAAGAAGAAAAATGAATCAGATTGCCATTCCATTCTCATCAGAACCCTAGATGCTAGATAAAAATGGAGCAATACTTTTCAATTTCTAAGGGAAAATGGTTTTGAACCAAAATTTCTATACCTAGCCAAAATATTATTCAAGTGTTGGGTCTACATAAAGACATTTTTCAGAGATGGAAGGATTCAGAAATTTTATCTCCCACATAAGCTTTCTAAACAAAATAAGACAAAAACAAACAAAACCTTGAGCATGTCATCCATAAAAATAAGAAAAAAATTGAAAAAGGAGGAATATATACAATCCAGTACCCAGGGAGCATTAAATACAAATCCCAGTTTAGCAGCTGTTCAGTGGGCCTAAAAAAGCAATCAGTTCAAATTAGAAAAGGAAGTCACATAATTCCAAAAAGAATGTTTTCAAGAGAAAATTGAATTTCATTCCCTAAGTAGTATGAGTATGAAATTGCAATATTTTATGGACATGATTTTTAAAAATGTGTGTTTCTTCTCATTAAGAAAAGTATGGAATTTAGAAATTTTAGGAAAAACAAAAAGCTATATCAAAAAATAGGGTAAATATGAAGTCAGCCAAAATGTGGCATAATTTTGAGTAGTTCTATAGATAATTTTTTCTCATAGTACTTAGGATATTTTAACATTCCTTATAATTTATCTACATACTATGTTTGTTTTTTATACCTCAATAAGAATGTATGCTCCATGAGGGCAGAGAATTTTGTCTATTACATTCACTATTGTATTTTCTACACCTAGAAAAGTGCTTAACACATAGTAGGTGCTTAATAAATATTTATTGAATAATTGAATGTATTAAGAAAATGCGAATTCTTTTGAACCCTACTTTTAGTATATTTTTCTTCAAATTATACAGGTTTAGTGACACAGGGTCAAATATTTTCCTTAGGACTTCGGTTACACTATTTGCTTCTGCAGTGAATAATATTTGCCTAAACTAAATATTGTAAATACTGTTTATTTGTTTGAGAATAAATTATTTTATTGAAATATAACCTATATTCATAAATCATGAGAGTACAGTTTGATGCATATTTACATTCAGATCAATAAACAAAATATTACCAGCATCTTAAAAATGTCCCAATTACCATCTCTGCGTAACGAAATTATTCATCTTTTCTTTTACTTTCTTGAGCATAATAATCATAGTTATTTCAAAGTTCCTTTCTGATAGCTCCAACATTTGAATTTCCTTTGAGTCTGTCTTTATTGTTTGTTTTGTCCTGTGCTTTGGTCACTCGGACTTGCCTGTTGTTAGGTAAGTAATTTTGGTTGAATTCTAGATGTTGTGAATGAAAAATTGCACAGATGATCTGAGGCTCTGGATGATTTTTTTTTTTTCTTCCTCCAGAGGTGACAGGTGGTTCACCTGAACACAGACTAGAATGAAGCTTGTTAGGAGCTGGGCTTCAGTGTTGGGAAAAGCGAGTCTATTTTGGTTTGCTTTTATTGCTGGCAAATCATCTTTCAGATGTCTTGATCAACTAGAGTGGTTTCCAGGCTCCTCCTCCTTAATGGGCCCTGAACTCTAATTTTTATTCTTCTAACCGTGTGAGGTTGCCTAAAGCTCTGCTTAGATTCTCAGCCTCTGGGCTGTCACTTTCTGTGCTGCTTCTCTGACATTCTGCTCCTTGGCCTCTTACCTGCAGCTTTAAGAATAGGCAAGTACTTTGAGGCTAAAAGCAGCATGGAGAGCTGACTTTCTCCTGCACTTCCCTTCTCTTTGAGATCTTGGCCCCTCGAATCTTCCTGTCTCAGCAGCTCTCCAGTGCCTTCAATTTTTAAAATAAACTTCTTATTGTGAGATAATTTTAACTTTACAGTAAAGTGGCAAAAAAATAGTATAGAGAGCTCCCATATGCATTTCACTCGAAAGTTAACATTACTATGGGTATATTTTTTTAAACCAGAAAATCAACATTGGTATTAACAAAGTTTCAGACTTTATTCTTATTTCCTCAATATTTCCACTCATGTCCTTTTTTTTGGTCCCTGGACCCATTTCAGGATACATTTAATAAATATATTTTTTTAAGAAATCTAACTTTTTAGTTATTCTGGACTAAGAAGGTTGATGTGTTGTAAGTTGCCGTAGCTAGAAGCAGAATTACTACTTTTTGGTTTTAAATTTTTAAATAATTAATCTATAGAAAAGGCACAGAAGACTTAATATTGGATCTTCAACATTATAAAGGTAACCGGTAGAACAATAAAAAAATTGTAATGAATAAAACTCCTGGAATAGATGTGAGGTAGGAATTAGTATTAGGGAGTTAAATTTTTCCATTTTTCATGGAGGAGAATCAATTGATGCTGTCAAGTTCATCAATCAAGATGCAGAAGTATAAGAATTATGATGAAAATGGCCATAAAAACAGGAAGTAGAAAGAATCAAAAGTGGTTATCTCCGAATAATGGGATAGAAGATGGTAAGGGTAGAAGAATTTTACTTTTATTTTATTCAAGCTGATTTGCTTAGTTTTTTTTAACCATATGGACTAGAATCTGTGTGTACTGACATAGTATAACGCCTTTAGTACATGGGCAATATAGTATGTACAATATGATACTATTTACGTGAAAACTCTATGTGCATGTGTAAATATACAGTGTGATCTTACAAACATTTCTGCACTCTTGTGTTTCTTTCATTCCCATGAAAAAAACATGCCCTTGTCCTTTTTTTTTTTTGAGACTGGATCTCATTCTGTCACCCAGGGCTAGAGTGCAGTGGTGTCATCATAGCTCACTGCAACCTCCAACTCCTGGGCTCAAGCGATCCTCCTCCCTCAGCCTCCCGAGTAGCTGGGACTACAGGCATGAGCCACCACACCCGGCCTGTCCTTGACCTTTAAGGTTAGCTGCTTGTCTCAGGAAGAAGATGAGAGGCCCACAGAGCAGAGCTGACCAGTGAACTTCTTCGGGAAATTTGGTCTGAATCTGAATTGCGTGGTCCTCTGTCATCACTGGTGAAAGTCAAGAGTAACAAATGCAGTGATGATAAATGTCTCATAACACAATAAATACCAGAAAACAAAGGAATATTATCTTCAGAGTACTGAGTCACAATAGGCATTGACCCAGATTCCATAGCCAAAAACCCCTAATATTTGAGATGTGAGGTGTTATATAGACCTTTTCATATGTACAAAAATCAAGAGAAGTAACCCTCTAAGACCATTCCAGAATAAATGAATAAATGTACTTTCAGAAGTGATTCTAATGAGGAGATAGATGCAAAACAGGTGGTGAAAAATGAAATTAATGTTGATTGGTAATAAGATTAATTATTGTAAATACTTTTTTTTCTTTATTTTACAAAAGATTTGATCAGAAAAACTGTTACTGGTTTTCAGGAGATAAACAGTTTTTGCTTTATTTGGGAGGATATTAGAGATACTAAACAACTTTAAAAAGCAAAAGATTTATACAATCTGAAGAGGAACCAGAGTATACATTAAACAACTTTAGAATTAGGAAGATATTTATGTATAAAATATAAATAAAAGTCTAGCTTTCAAATGAACAGAAGAAAAATAAAGGCATAAAGAAAACTTGTAGGAGGTAGGAAATGGGAAAGAGAAGAAGACAGACATGACTTAATCCCAACTGCAAAGTCTCCTTTGCCATGTCAGGTGACATATTACCTGCATGCGGTAGGACATGGCCATCTCTAGGGGGCCGTCCTTCAGCTGACACCAGGAACATAGCTACAAGAGCCCCCGAGGTGAGAATGGGCTTGGCATATTCAGGGAGGCCAGTGCAGCGGCACTGAGGGCAGGAGAGCGAGGAAGGAAAGTGGGAGATGCTTCCGTAGGGCCTGGTGGACCCCAGTAACAATCTAAGTCATTTCTTTTTAGGGTCGGGGGTGTATTTCAATATTCTCAAAGTCACCGAACACGAGAATCAGTTGGGGACCTTGTTAGAACGCACGTTTCTAGGCCTAAGAGGTTCTGACTGCATAGTGCCGAGGCAAAGCCGCAGAGACTGATGTTTTTCAAAGCATCCCAGAAGATTTCACTGTGGGGTCCAGGGATCCATCTGCAGCTCATGACTACTTGCTCCAAGTGAAAATGACAGAGCAGGCTGTGATAACAAACATGATAAAACTGTGTAACTCTTTTTCTTCTTTATCTCCATGGTTGTATTCAGCCCTCTTGCCAGTGACTGGTTTTGGAAAGGGCGGGTGACCTAATTCTGGCCAATAAAACGTGGAGAGAAGTCTTCCAAGGGTGCTTTTACGAAAGTGGCCTTGTTCGTAAAAGAAAAACTATCTGGATATGGCCGCTGTCATTCTGTCATCTTCAGGATGACACCAACACGAAGGAGGGCAGAGGAAAGATGGAGAGAATGTGGGACTTGGCATTATTGAGCTACTGAATCAACCATCCTGAGTTCACCCACCTCTGAAGGTTCCTGCAGAGGAAATAACAGATTCCCATATTGGGTAAGGTGATTGGGGTTGCAGCTTGCAGCTGAAATGTTCCTAACTGACATGGCAAGAATGGGCTACGGCATTTCCAAGCTGCTCCATGGTCTCCTTCTGGGTAAAATGAAAACGCTATAGCTCCTTGCTTCTTCCCTCCTGTATAGAACAATAAACCCTGGGGAGCAGGTGTGTGAAAGGATTCAGACAGACAGTCTTTAAAGCGCTCAGCACAGTGTCTGGCCAGAGTAAATGCTTAATAAGTGCTCCTTGCATTGAACAAATGAGTGAGCAGGACATTGAATTTGTTGAAGGGCTGTAGGAAAATCTGGAAATAATGCTGGTTTGCATTTCTAGGAGTCTCTTTCCTAAATCAGGGTTGAAGATTACTTTGGTTTCTTTGGCAACTATCCTGTTGTTACTCATTACTCTTTTCACAACAAACTTTGCTTAGCCTAGGAAAAGAGAAGTACTGCTTCTTTGGTTATATATTTTTATTAACCACAGTCAGGTCTTGCGGATTGTTTTCCACTCTAAGTAAGGTGAAGAATCACTTACTTTACCCTCGTAAAAAGCTACACAAACACACTTTGAACATAACCCCAAAATCTTCTTGACATTTTCAAGAAGTTTCCCTCTGCTCATACCCTGTCCCACTGGTCTCGCCAGGGGAATGCGTCACCACTGGGCAATCCAGGGCAACAGAGAAGTAGGATGGATCGAGGCTGTATACTTGGGTGGATTATCGAGATGCTCAGGTGATGCCCCCACTTTCCCCGCCCCAGGTTTAATCGGATTGCTGGACATTTGCAGCTTACAATAGTTGCAGCAGGCAACACTCAGCCCCAAGTCAAATGCTAAAGTTCATCAGACTCTTCGATGGATCGATCGTAGATCAGCCATTAGGATCTGGAGAGCAGAAGGGAAATCCCCCATTTGAACGTGACTTTGTAAGACCTGAACAGCTTCTCAAACACGACACAGATCTCATGGGAAACAAATCAGCGTGTTATTTCAGTATTTCAAAAATAAAATTGGAAAATAATAGTCCTCTTGTCCTTTGTAGCAAAATTGCTTAGGGTGTGCTGGGCTATGGCACCTGGAAGTGACGATCACACTTGACGGGGCCATGAGCATGTGATAAAGAGTGGTGTCACTCACGTTTCTGTTCCCAGAGGCAGAGAATCGCATTATGGTAAATATCAACGTTTATGCTGTTTGTTAGACTGTTTTCACACTGAAGGCGATGACTCTATCCCCTGCCCTGCCCAGTGTCCTGCCTCACTCAACTCCTGGCTGACCCCTGGGTGGTGTGAATACTCTAGTTGAGTTCCTAGGGGTTTGGAAATGGAGCAACTTGGAAGGTATGGATTTAGACTCCCCAGGAAAAGTCATGGGATGGCATGTGACTTCATTCTGCCTGGCTAAAACCTTGATCCTGAATTCTGTTCCCTTGCAGAAGTGTAGGAATGGCATTATGACTCAGAAAGTTTCTCTCTCTCTCTCTCTCTCTCTCTTTCTCTCTTTCTCTCTCGACACCCTCCCACCCCCACTAATTAAAGCCCTATTGCCTCTCAGGTCACATGTGAGTGGAAAGAAAATCAGAGATCAATCTTGCAATTTTGCAATGGAAACTGACTCAAGTCATCTTTTTTTCCATCATATGCATATGCGGCAGGGTGGTATTCTGATATTTTGATCTGGGTGCAAATACAGAATTCTCTTTTATCGGTAAAAGAGCAGGTAAGGAGTCCTGGTAAATAGGATGGATCTTTCTGGGGGCAGATGTGGCAGTGCACGCACGTGTGTGTGTGTGTGTGTGTGTGTGTGTGTGTATGAGAGAGAGAGAGAGAGAGAGAACTGCCTCTGAGAGTGTTAAAAATCGGATTTCCCAAAAGTGGACACCTGGAAAACCCTGTGCCATATTGGCTCTTGCTTCTTAAGGGTGACGTAATGGAGCTGGAGAAGATCCAGGGTAGGACAGCAGAATTAATTAAAGAGTTGGAATGATTGTTAAAAACGCTTTTATTTTCAGATTATAAAAGTAATATGTATTCATTACAGAAAATCTGAAAAATATTCAAGACAAAAATAAGATAAAATTATACATTATCCTACCACCTAAAGGTAACAGTGCTTAACATTTTGTTGTATTTCCTTTCATGCTTTTTTCCTTTGAACACAAGCATATACAGAACACATTTGGTATCATATATATGTGTATAGTTTATACTTTTATATTCACATATCTATTTGCATATGCACCTATATCAACTTTTGTATCCTATCTGGTACATATTTTGGATCTTATTGAGTGTATGTTTTCTTGTCATTAAATATTTTCTGAAACATTTTAAGGACTGTATAATATAGCAGTTGATGAGTCTACAAAAGCATATTTGACTATTCCCATATTGTTTAGATTTAGTTTAGTTATTTAAGCACATATTTACTTTTATAATTAACACTGCAATGAAATGTTTTCCACACACATCATTAGGTACGTCTCTGATTATTTCCTTAAGATCAGTTCTTAGAAGTAGAATGACAAGGTCAAGTTTCAAACATTTTTCAAGTTCTTATCATATTGTAGTAGAAACATGTGAAATGCATTTGAAAGTTGAAGATTTGTTAGCGTGAAAAGCTGATCCATGCCAAATGGAGGCATGGATGAAGTCTAAAAAGCACAAAAGGTTTTAATTGGTCAAGTAGAGATTTGCTAACCAAATCCTGAAATATTGCAAATACACAGCAGTTTTTGGAATTCCATGAGGTAGCTTTGGAGCCAGTGCAAAGAAGGTATGATTTGGCATACCTTGGCAGAGAGAGGATTTGTGTGATTCATTGCCTTGAAAAGTGACAACTAGCTAAAAATACAGGCAGATTCTGGAAGATTTTAAATAATGGCTGTGTAAATGGAGGAGTATTCCAGTGAGTTTTGTCATTTTGAGGTAGTGTTGTCAAGTGCCTAGAACTGAATGGCATAGTCAGGACACACGGTCACAAATGTGCCTTTTCACCATGTGTCATGGCGCAGAGCGAAGCTATCACAGGATCTCTGAAGTCTTGATACCTGAAAACTGTGACGAAAGAGCTGATCCCAAACTGCTCGAGATGGCTTCTAGCACCCTGAGGGCAGAAGCAGAGAGAATCTTTGGGAAGGATTCTTCTCTTTCATTTTGGGAGGGAGTATCACCGTTGCGGGTCCTCTTAGCCATGCAGATGTGATTTACGTATCCACCCCATCTTCTTAGGGAGAAGTGAACCAAATGTAGACATTGGCATGCCAGGCATTTTGCTTACTAATATCAAACACTCTCTCAGGCTGGAAGCAGTGGTAGGACATTTCAGGATTTTTTTTTTTAAATGAGGAGATTGCTGATTATTTCCCCTTGTGGGCTGGGAGATAGAATCTTTGGGGCAAGGGTTATGGAGAAAAAAAGCAAGTGCAGAATCATAGGACATCAACCCTCTCTCCCTACCTTCCTTTCTTTCCTTTCTTTCTTCCCTTTTCCCTGCAGATGCAAGATAAACTGTGCATGGAAGTAGTGCAAAAGGTGCAAAACGAATTTGGTGTTTTCTTCAACATTCTCCATTGTTATTCTGAAATAAGAAAACTTTTTAAAAATAAAATATTGTAAGAGCTGCATATTAAGCAATAAGTACAAATTATTAGTTGACACATGCAAATGATGAAAAATTAAATATGTTCACTTCAAAATTTTTCCTCTACATTGTATGTCTTGTGGAAAGGCGTGCCGGTGGTGAGACTGGGACTCTGGGAATAGAGAGTTTCTCGGGGGGCCAAAATGTTGTAGGAGGCAAGGGGAGGGAAGGCCTTTTTGCTCAAGACATTAGATGAAATAATCACAGAAGGTAAAGGAAACGCGTCTTATGAAGACAGGCTCTTTGAAGCCGCTCAATTGGAAGGAGGCTTCTGCAATTTCTGTCTGAGGATGGGCAAGAAAAAAGATCCAAATGGTGACTGTCAACCTGAGTTGAGTCCAGTAGGTTTGACTAGCAGGTCTCCCCATAATTAATATTAACTTTCTATTGCTCTAATCCTCGCTAAGTTTAATCTTCATCCTCACCTCCATCCTTCGGTGCTACTGTCAGAAACAGAAAGCCCACCTGGGTGATCAGAGAGGCTTGGCTGATGACAACAAGAACAACAAGGACAGCAAGAGGCTAACTCTGGGCTGGTCCCAGGACCCAAATGGACCTTTGGATCTACACCCATGGCATCGACCAAGTGCGCAAGGTATGGACTGTTAGGAACTGATGCTATCTATTTAAAAACTAGTCAACCAACTTATATTTGCTGAGCACCCTTTTAAGACCCCATGTGAGTGTACCGGGGGAAATCAGAGCAGTGTGAGAGGGGAGGGCTGTCCTCAGGACTCATAAGATGATGCTGTTGGAACTCCTAAGGTAAAGAATGTGCCGTCAGGCTGTGGAATTTACTGATTTATCATGTTTATCATTATCTGCCTCCACTTGCTAGAAGGTAAGTTCAGCAGGCTTGTCACCCCCCAGTGTCTTGAGCAATGCTTGGCACAGAGGTGATTTTTAGTGTCTGCTGCTCCAAGAGGATTCATCCATTTATTCCTATGAAAATAACTATACTTATGTCTCACTTAAAATGTACCAGGCACTGTTCCAGCCCTAAACACATGTTAGCTCATTGGATCCCTCCTCTGATGTAGGTACTAGTATTATAACTCTAATTTTATAGATGAGGAAACTGAGGCAAAGAGGAATAAGTCACTTACCTGAGGTTGCCCAGTGAGTGCCGAAGCAGTAGTTCTAATGCAGGCAGTCTGGCTGGTGCATGCACATCTCCCAATCACTTCGTTTTCCTTCTCAGGGACTTGGGTCCAAGGTGTCTGATCAGCATTAAAGGTGTATTCCTTGGCTGCGAAATGAAATGAAACGAACTGGCCAAATCCTTTCTGACTTTTCCTACCCAGAAGGTTGCCTTTAATGTGTCTCTCAGCCTGACTGAATGATCAGCATCTCTCAGTGTTGAGCTCTTATTATGAGTCGGGCATACATATTAGCTTTCCATCTTGTAGGGGAGATAAGACACAAACATAAACAATTTTTTGTAATATGTAGAAAGCAGAGTCAGCATGAGAAAGGATCAGAGAGAAATATGTGGAAATTCAGAGGAAGGTGCTGTTGCTTCCGTGTGTTGGGTTCAGAGAGGTGGGGGAATGAGATGGAAAGGCAGAGGGAACAGCCTGAGCAAAGCCATGGAAAACCACCTAAGAATACCTCTTTTTTTTTTTTCTAAAGAGAGAAGCAGAAAATTATGATATTTGGAAGAGGGAGAATACCTCTTTTTAGTTGTTGCTCTAGCTCCTTCCCAGCCAGAATCCTTTCTCCTGTGGGCCAACAGTTAGCCCATTGAGTCCTGGTGTGTCTGCCCTTTTGGTGATCTGAGCATGCAGTCCAGCACGTTGGTTCGGAGATCCTCACCTCTTGGTTCTATTCCTATCTTGGGCTCATTGTCAAACTACTCCAAGGCTCAGTTTCCTCATCTGAAAAACAGAAGCTAATAAGACCTACCTCAAGGGCTTTTTGGAATGATCAAATGTGGTCATGTGGATGCAACTCTTAGTGTCACCTGGCACCATCAATGTCAATAACCTCGCTGCTCTTACCTGTGTGAGTGCTGATAGGTGACACACTTCTGTAGGGCTCAGAAATTAGAACCTTTTCATGTGCATGAACTCACTGAAACCTCTCAACTGCCTGCCTGCCCCAGCCTAGGAAAATCACCTTGTCTCTTCTTTCTTCCACAGACATTTTTATCATGATGAGTAAACTTGGGCTGAAATGAATAATAAGGGCAACCTCGGCACCTTAGTCCATTTTCTGTTGCTTATAACAGAATACCTGAAACTGGGTAATTTATAAGGAAAAGAAATATATTTCTCACAGTTACGGGGGCTGAGAAGTGCAAGGTCAAGGGGCTGCGTCTGGTGAGGGCCTTCTTGCTGGTGGGGACTCTCTGCTGAGTCCTGAGACAGCACAAGGCATCACATGGCGAGGGTGCTGAGTGTGCTAGCTTGGGTCTCTCTTCCTTGTCTTATAAAACCACCAGTCCCACTCCTGTGATAACCCATTAACTCATTAATCCATTAATCCATGAAAAGTTTAATCTATTCATGAGGGCAGAGCCCCAATGACTCAATCACCTCTTAAAAACCCCATCTCTTAATACTGACTCATTGGGGATCACATTTCAACATGCATTTTGGAAGGCACAAACATTCAAACCACAGCACTCGGCAAGAGAAGGAAGTCAGAAAAGAGTGGCTGAGAGTGCAGGTAGAAGAAGGCTGGGCAGGATATATGGCGGCGTCATCTCCAGGACCAGCTGGAAGGGCCCCTTTTGCCACACCAACACCTCTTCTATAATTTCGGTGTTTGTCCTCTCCAACTCTCATGTTAAAATTTGATCCTCAGTTGTGGCAGTGTTGGGAGGTGTTTGGGTCATGGGGGCGGATCCCTCATGAATAGATTAATGCCTTCCCTTGGGGGTGAATGTGTTCTCACTATGAGTTTCTGCAAGAGCTGGTTGTTCAAAAGAGCCCGGCAACCCTCCCCCTCGCTTCCTCTCTCACCATGTGATCTCTGCACACGCCAGCTCCCCTTCACCTTTGCTGTGACTGAGGCCGTCACCAGAAGCAGATGCAGGTGCCATGCTTCCTATACAGCCTGCAGAACTGTGAGCCAAATTAACCTCTTTTTAAAATAAATTACCCAGCCTCAGGTATTCCATTATAGCAGTACTAAAGGGACTAAGATAGCCTGCCTGCAGCATTGGGGGCTAGGGGCAATGCTTGGAACCACTGGCCTTAGACAGAGATCTACAGACTAACGTGGGCATGGGGCAGTTGATGGGAGTGCCCGCAATCTCCTTCTCAGAGAGACTCAGAGTGATATTGTGTATGTGTGTGTGAGAATTGAGTTACATAGCATTTTGTATAAATCATACTCTGGAGTAGATTTGCATAAATTAATGTTTGTATTTTTAAAGAAATCATGAAAGCTTTAATTACCTAAACTCTCAGTTGTCTCTTGCAAAAACAACACGGCATTCGTTTATTTTATACTTGGCTACTTTTTTTGTTTTCATATATTGGTGGTCGTCTATATAACTCTCAGTTCAACTCAGTGGCAACACGTCAGAGATGTTTTCAATGCAACAAAAATTTGTGGTGAGCTTACTATGTGCCAGCATGGCTTAGTGTTTAAGAGCAGAGGCCCTGAGAGCCAGGATGCCTTGGTCTATCCCTGGCTTCGCCTCTTACTAGCTCTGTGATCCTGAACAGTTGTTTTGCCTTCTTCTGCCTCAATTTACTCATCTGTAAAATAAATATTCAAATGGTACCTATCTCATAAGGTCATTATGAGATGTAAATGGGATATTAAGAGTAAAGTGTGTAGAGCAGTGCCTGCAGGTAGTGGCTATTCAGTACAGGTCAGTCCTTATTATGTGCTGGGCACTGGGCCAGGAGCTGCAGATAGAGCTGCAAACTAGATAGACAAGGTCCCAGAATTCTCAGAGCTTGCGGTCCAGTTGAGAAGCCAGGAAGCTCGCAATTAGTCAACAATGAGAGCGATGCCTAGTATCAAAGGGGTAGAACCAGGTGCTCTGGGAGTAATTACTATAGGCTTCTACAGGTATGGTGGGTATTTTCTTTTTCCTATCTTATTAACGTAGACTGATTCTTTTTGCATCATAGATCCCCAGTGTTGAAAGGAGCTTTCAAAAGTCACTGGTCCATCTTGGCGACCCAGGTAACACCTGCCCCCGGATAACATCATGGTCATGTCTGTTTCTTTCTCTGGCTTCATTGCTACACAGAAGCTGCTCCCCTCACAGCGCTCTTTATTGATTCAACCTGGTGTGCTGCTCTTTATTGATTCAACCTGGGGTGATCTGCTTTCAGGAACTCCCAGTATATTGACTCAGAGCCTTTCTGGGGAAAGCGTTCTCAAAACTTGTCTTTTGGAATGATTTTGCTTTCTGCATCCATCTGTGACCCAACATCTTGATTCTTGGACCTGAACATGGCACCTTGACCATTTTTCTGTGCCTGTGGCTGTTGGAAAGTCTGCCTATGGTCACCAGAGCTGTTGTGGGCAACAGGACAAGGCTGGGCAGAAAGCAGGGGCCAGGGCCCGAGGCTAAGACAGTAACCATCAGTTCCCTCCAGTTTTCTCAGCCTGTTATCTGTGTACCACCTGCATTGGGATCATCGTGATAATTATTTAAAATTCAGATTCCTCGGCCTCAGACCCAGTGAGATCCAGGAATATGCATGTTTAAATCATGTTTCCAGGTGATTCTTAGAAGACTGCCGGAAGGCTGGGCCCTTGTGCCAGCTTGGAGCCCTTGTTGGAGGTAAACACCTTTCTCTGTTGGTTCTCGAGTGCTGCACACGTACCGGGGTTTCCTCCTGCTAGGTTTCCTCGGAGACCTCAGCCTGCACGGTCGGGGTCTCTCTGGATGCACTGGGAAGGGTGGGAGAGGAAAGGATATTGGAATGACTGACATTTTAAGGCTGGGTTCTGCGGATTGCAGGATCACAAAACATTCGAACTGGAAAGCATCTTGCAGATGGACCCATCCAGGCTTTTTATTTTGTCTGCGAAACATCGGACCTGGAGCAGTCAGGTGGGCACTGAAGGTCTGGCGGCCAGAGGGGGCTGGGCCAGGGCTGGAGCGCAGGCCTCTGCCTCCTTGTCCGATCATAGTGGTCCTCCCACCGGGGCCACCCCTCGTATGACTTATGTAAGTTGTGGGGACCAAAGAAAGTGCCATTCAGTTACAGCTGTAGGGCTTGCACTTGGAATTATTTTTCCAACATTCAGATGGGCCACACCTATTTGGGCCCCATTTGCACATTAGGGAAAAGGGTAAATCAGGCTTGGGATTCAGACTGGAGTCCAGAAACAACCTGGCTGGCTCCTGGTGTGCCGGCACCCTCCTCCTGGCTTCTACGGGCTGGCGGGGGTGAAGGGTATAGCATGGCACTACCTAATAGTAATAGCTTCTTTCTGGTTGCTATTAATAATGGGGGTCATGCTTAATTACTCTTTCAGCCACACACATAAAGATGGCCCCAAATTATAAAGACACAGGAATGAGACTGTCTCTATGATGAAAACTTGGGACAGGGTGTTTTCTTCTCTACTGCAGGCTGGCCATGGGGTCTTTGCTGCTGCTCTGTTACTCTTTTAAAAGAAATAGAGCCTTCATGGGTGTGGGTGTGTCTGTTCTGGGGCGGGCTTTGGCTGTGAATGGTGATGGATTACCCGCTACACTGTGTCTGTGTGCGTGAGTGCCTCTGCATGTGTGTTTGAACCTTGCACCAAAGTGACTGACAGATGGTAAATTATTTTAAAACTCTTTTTATGCTTTTGTGTATATCCTTCACCTCTGGCTTGCTGTATGCCAAGACACCAGGCCTGGATCTAAGTGATATTAAGTTGGAGAACTGGAGCCTGTTCGAGGAGAGCCACTTGTGCAGAAGGAAGGGGCACAGCTGTGGAGAGGGACATCCAGATGTTTGCTGAAGGTTTCCAGCACTCACTGGAGTATGGCTCCCAGGGGTTTATGCTGTGTTGGAAAGAACACAAAAGTTAAAAGAAATTTTGCACATTCTTTCTTTACTACACAACTCTGGAGCTGCCTGTTGTCTTCACATCTCTAGCTGTAAAATGGGCCTAGGCATACTGCCATACACTGGGTACCACGCTAAGTGCTTTAACTCTTCTCTGTAGGTAGAATAGCTCCCTTTTACAGATGAAGAAGCTGAGGCACAGAGAAGTTAAGTAAGTTTCCCAAAGCCACACAGCTAGATACGATAGATCCCGTGCATTCTGACGCAAGTCAGCACTCTTTCCTACTACACAGGTGAACATGTGATCAGGGGAAACATAGGAAGCTCACATGTGGTTAAGTCCTGGTGGACACAACTGGCTTGTGATGGCTAATTTTATGTGTCAACTTGGCTAGGCCAGATATGTGGTCAAATATTATTCTGGATGTTTCTGTGAAGGTGTTTTTTGGGGGAGATCAACATTGAAATCAGTGGATTTTGAGTAAAGCCGATTGCCCTCCATGAGTGGGTGGCTTCATCTAATCAGCTGAAGGCGTTAATAGCACGAAGACCGACCTCCCTCAAGCAAGAGGGATTCTGCAGCAGACTGCCATTGGACTTGAACTGCAAACACGGGCTCTTGTCGGGTCTCCAGCCTGCTGGCCTACCTTGCAAATTTAGGACTTGCCAGCCTCCATGATCATGTGAGCCAATTCCTTATAATCTCTCTCTCTCTCTCTCTCTCTCTCTCTCTCTTTCTTTCTCTTTATCTCTCCATCTTAGTGGTTCTGTTTCCTTGGAAAACCCTGGCTAATAAGTGGTGCCATGGCATCCTCATCTGATCATCACAGCGTTGGGTCACATTTACCAGCAGCCCAACAATTTATTCGTGGACCTTCTAGTTTACCAGGGGCACAAGTCTGTTTCCTCAGGTGGTCAGTTAATCTCTCTGTCACTCTTACTCCTGCCCTGACTCTGCCTCTGCATCATCATTCAGCTTGTTAGGGGTTGACTCCACTTTCTTCATATTCCCTTGATCAGTTAGGATTCAGTCCTGCTGTGTGTAGCTGAAAACCCTGCCAGAATGGTTTTATGGGAATGAGATTAATTTGACTCACATCTCAAGAAGTCTGGAGGGCCTTAGAACATAGTCCAGTGCTGGGCACCTGCTCAAGGATGTCAACAAGGGCCAGCTCCCTCTGTCTTCCACCTCTGCCCTCATTAGGGAAGACTTTTGTCTTCATGGTTGCAGAATGGCTGCTGCATCTCCAGGTGTTGAGTCTGTGTTCCAGACAGAAGGGGTCTGGCAGAGATAGAAGAAGTAAGAGAGGCAAGGGGAAAAACTGTTCCATTTGTTAGGCTTTGCCCTTTCTTAGGGGGTTGAGAGAGGAAAAACCTTTTCAGGGACTTCTACTTACATCTCCTTGGCCAGAACAGTTTCACATTGCTTCCTCTAGCCATGAAGGAGGTTGAAATTGAATATTTTGCTTTCTGGCCTTTGTAGCAGAGGAAATCAAGGCATAGGCAAGTCACAATGTGGCTGCTTAGTGCAGAGATCAGCAAACGTTTTTGGTAAAGGGCCAGTTGATAAATATTTTAGGTTTTGGGGGCCACACAGTCTGTTGCACCTGCTCAACTCTGCTATTGTAGCACAAAAGTAACCAAAGACAATACATAAATGAATGGGTGGGGCTGTGTTTCAATAAAACTTTATTTACAGCAATAGGCAGTGAGCTGCATTTGGCCCACGGGCCATAGTTTGCTAACCCCTAATTTAGTGATTCAACCTATAATATCTGCCATTGGACCCAAATATTTCAGGAAAAAATGTTATTTTCACAAATTGAGGTACAGACACCCCTGAAAGATTAGAGTGGAGAATGGATATGATAAGATGATTTGGTGATCCCAGGGTTGTCTGATGGCCAATGGCACAGCTGAAAGGGCCCCTCCCTCCTGCCTTGCTCACTGCGTGTCTCTCTTCAAACCACAGGTCTGATCAAAGAGATGACCAAGGGGCACCCATCTGGTAAAGAGAAAATAGTAAGTGCAGTAACTAAAAATCTTAGAGTTGAATGGGCACATGGGACTCATTGAACTCCGTAAATGTCTATTTCCATTTTCTTGAGCTCTTTGGTAGCCAGCAAATACACCACTAACATGTTTAGGGGTTAGAGAAGGCTTCTCTAATTTTCCTAGCCTCACAGAATTTCACAAAGCTTCACATTTGCTGGAGTAGAAGCAGCAATAAGACAGTGTGCATTATATAATCTCCCATCAGACCTTTGTGTTTATCATTAAAAATATGGCAGCATCATCGTGGTTACAAACAGAGTTACCAGGGAAACCAGTTTATCATAATGAGCTCTTTATTCCTTCTTCTTTCTCTCTCTCCCTCCCTCCCTTCTACCTGAGCTTTCTTTGGGCTGAAAGGTACGATAAGCTGTTATCAGCCTGGGCTCAGTGGCTAATTAGGTCCTAATATTGATTCATAGAATTACGTCGCTTTTTCCCATAACTGTGCTGTGGTGCATTGTCACTGCTTATTAAAAATAGACCCAGTGATGGAACAATCGGTTTATTATATGTGTTTTAAATAGTCACGATAACTGTCCCCTAAGGCAGTGGCATCTCAAGACCCAGCAGGCAGAAGATAAAAACTTTTGGCCTGTAAAAGACTTGTAGCCCTTTCTCTTGCATTAGGAAATTGTTGTGAAAGGAACCTTGCTTCCTGGTTGAGGTTCCCAGTCCTGCAGGGGTTTTCTCGTTTTTGTTGTTCATTATAGTAGAGAACACGAGCTAATATCCGTATTCCACACTGACGTGCTAGAGGAGAGGTCTGCAAATGTTTTCTGGAAAGGGCCGGATAGTAAATATTTTAGGATTTGTGGGCCATATGCTCTCTCTGTCCCCACTACTGGGCTGTGCCTTTTATAGCATGCAAACAGTCGTAGACAATATGTAATGAATGAGCCAGGCAGTGTTGCAGTGAAACTTTGTGTAAGCAGGTGGCAGGCCAGATTTGGCCCATGGGTCACAGTTTGCAGACATCTGTCTAGAGCCTTGGTCCTTAAGGTAGGGAATGGACTTGCAGTTGGGCCCCTTAGAGTAGGAGCAACACCTGGAAAGGGCTGAATGAGCCGCCAGGAGCTCCTGCTTGGCTGTCTTCTCTGGGGGTCTCTCTGCTTGTCGACCTCTAATTGAGAGGGGAGGTTTCTCATGGTGATCCCCCACCATGGAGCGGCGGATTAGGGATTGGGTAACCCTGAGTAGGTCCTGACTTGAATGCTTGACTGCATGATGTTCTCTCATCCGTAATCCACTCTACCTGCCCCAAGGAGCCATGAGACCCAAGAGCCACAATGATGGGAAAGGGCTCTGTGAACCATAAACCTGTCGTTCCCAAACCCCTGGGCTGCAGCCTGGTACTGGTCCGATGTGGCCTGTTACGAACTGGGCCATGAATCACTGCCTGAGCTCTGCCTCGCCCCTGCCCCCCGCCCCTCGGTCAGTGGAAAAATCATCTTCTATGAAACTTAGGAACGGGGGAGGTGGAGGTGGGGGCTGCACAGCAAGAGGTGAATGGTTCTATTTACAGTTGTTCCCTCTCCATCGCTCTCATCACTGCCTGAGCTCTGCCTCCCCACCCCCCTAAATTGTCTTCCACGAAACCCGTCCTTGGTACCAAAAAGGTTGGGGGCCGCTGCCATAAACTATCAAGTCACGTAACACTGTAAGGTGTAGCTGTTAACATGTTGCTATAGGGCAGATGTCACAGGGTTGAGGATGGAAATGACTCCTTCAGGTTTTAGTCCAACTGTCATCTGGTCCTTGAGCCCACCATACACCACCCTTCCAGAAAGTTGCCCACCTTGAGTTTTAATTCTTCCTGTGGTCGAGTTCATGACCTTCCAAGATAGGCAGCTCTGTCTTCATATAGTTTCGGTTGTCAGAAATTTCTTGCCGATACTGAGCCAAAATCTGTCTTTCTGTATCTTCTACCCATTTGTCCTGGTTCTATGCCTTAGAATTTTCCAGAATCTCTTCCTCATATGATAACTCTTTGAATATTTTGTGATAAAGGTCACAGTCTCCTAGTCTCCTCACCAGGCTAACCATCAGCTGTTCTTTTACGGTCTCTATGTGGCAAGGTTTTGAGTCTTTTTACCATTCAGGTTGCTCTTCTCTGCACAAGTTCCATTTCCTCAATAGCTCTCCAATGTGGTATGTCTACAGTTGGACACAATATTCCATGCATGCTCTCACTAACACAGCATAGAGTAGGATAGTCACCTCCTTGGTTCTAGACTCAATGCTTCTGTTAATGCACGTGAAGTCGCATGTGCTCTTTGGATGATCACATCGGTGTTGAATTTTACTGAGGTGATGTTGACTAAGACCTTTAAGTCTTTTTGACTAAGACCTTTCACATGCTATTAAGTCATGGCTTCCCCCTCCTTACTAATGCAAAGTAAAGATTACCTGGATTTCCAATAAAATTTTTTTTTTTGGCTGGATTGGCTTTTTTGTGTACAGAATCAAAGTCCTTTTGAATTTTGATGACATATCTTTTTCAATTTTTGGGTAGTCTTTGTTTTAATGAGAATGCTGACTGTGATATAAAATCAACCATGTCTTCACTTATCCTACCATGAGCTCTGCTATCGTTGAAGGTATAACCTTTAATCAGTGCTACTCAATTTTTACTAGTCTACAAAAAGATAAAGAGCTTACTCCAGAATGCAAATAAAAGCATTGCTTCATTCACTGAGAAAGTCTTGCTATGAACAGAATATTAGCCGAACTAAACACTGTGCTTAGTGACATAGTTGATTTGCAAATTGCAGATAGGTAGTGATTCTCAGACCACATTTTGACTAGTAGGGCTCTAAATGACACTCAAAGACCTTGATTGAAACCGTAGCTGGTTTAAGAAGGGCAGATGAGAAGCAAAAACATCTTCAAAAATCATAGAAAGAATTATGGCAATTAGATGAAAATTAGCCTTGAGATTCAGTCTAAGTTAGGATCCTAATGGAAAACCTCTTCAGATTCTTTTATTTCCAAAATGAGGGCTGGCTTTTAGTGATTATTCAATGCATATCTGTTGATCTCTTGTTCTGTGAGAAGGATGCGCATTGAGGGGTTACAAATTTAAATAAGATATGAGCTGAGTCCTGGTCGGGGAGCCTTAAATGTAACCAATAATGAACTGTGGCACGGGCCTCTGGTGGCCCTGCAATCCTCTCCTTTCACCTGAGTAACAGAATGCTGATTGTATCACAACAATAGTGTCTGCAGGTAAAGGACTACATATCCCAGCATCCCTTGCAGTTAGACTTCATCATAGGACTTCCATATTACATCACAAGGGGACCTTAATGATGGGAGTTTTATGCCACAGGGGCGTTGGAACAGAAAAATTGAAGGAACTCAGATCTCTGATGACTTTGAGGAGCCTCCAGTTCTGCCTAACTGTGGACTTCTTTTACATGAGAGAATAAATCCTTGTGTGTTCTACTTGTTTTATGCCACTGAATCACATCCTAAGTGACAGAGAATTTGATACTCGGGGAAGGGTCGCTGCAAGAAACATAACTTAAAATGGGCTATTGACTGAGTACAGGTGGTGGGAAGGCAGATGTTTAGAACTCAGATGTTGCAAACCAGAAAGCTGGTGACCCTTGTGCATTGTTGGAGCATTTGATGAAATTGCTGCCTGTTGTCATTGGGAAAGCAAAGCACAAGTTGACTGAAGCTGTAGCTTTTGGGGAAACGGCAGGAAAAATTCTGAGTATTGGCTTGCTATCTCCTTGTGACTTCTAGCAAAGTCCTGCAAGAGAGAGCTAGCTGGTCTGAGGACAGATCTGGAGAGAAATACTGCTTTGCTAAGGAGGTTTCTTCAGCCTGGAGCCTGCAATCTATGTTTACTGAGATTCCTATAATTTGAAGCTTTGTTGGTTTTTATGCTGCAAGATGAAGTGGGAGTTACGGTGTCTCCAAAAGCAACATCTTAGTAAGAAATAAGGTTGATGCCCACCATGGCAAAGGCAGGATGAAGGGTGTCATCTTCCACAATTGTGGGCTGTCTACCTCTGAGTTTATTTTATAGTAGAGACTAAGCCTTTGTCTTTGAGCTTCTGAGATTTTGGGTTTTCTGTTTTTATAGTGGAACTTGATCTTAATTGATACAAGTGGTCTGGGAGCTGCTTGTAAAGTTTTTTTCTGTCATGCTGAGCAGTTGGCACAATATCCTCTAGGCAGAGGGAGAGGCCAGAGAAGACCTGGTAAGAGTGGGTTTAGGGAGGGGAGGAGCGGGCAGCCTCTGAGCTGGTAGCAGTTATAAGGGTATGAGCTAGATTTTTTTTTTCATGCCTTCCTGTACTCTGGATTGCCGGGCTCTTGACATTCTGTTATTACACTCGTATTCCTTTAATTTTTGAAGGCATTTCAAATGTTGAAAGTCTTTTTTTAATAAATTTCAAATACTCAGAGTAGGGATTGGACATAAGAATGCTCCAGCCCCCGACAGCTGACAAAGGCCGTGGCCCTATGGGCCCAAGCTCCTGGGAAGGGCACAGAAAGGGAATGGGTGGGGGGTGTCACAGAGAAATGTAACCAAGCTGACAATCCCACTAAGGGCTGGTGTGGCCCGGGATGCTGGGATACTGGGATGTGTTTCTCAGCAAACCCATTCTTTAGGGCTGAACCTGTGTGGCATCAGTGAAGTGGAATTTGATCCATGGAGACAGCTGATCTGGACATTTTTGGCCTGAGTTATTTGTTTGGCTGTCTCTACTGATCAAATTAACTGGATAATTGCCAACTCTCTTCTCAGTCGTGCTCCTCTAGGCAGCTGGTGCCGCCAGCAGGGTGGGGAGGGAACCTCCAAGGACAAGCCAGATTAGAGAATTAGCACATACTTGCAATGCGGTTGACCCAGGGAACTGTCCATTTCATCAGGGGTGAGAATTGAGGGCCCCGGTTGGGGAGACGTGAGTGATATCCGAGCCTTAGCCCTCCTGGCTTCATAAGCAGGAAGGTGCAACAGTGGTACAGGCTGCATTTCCCCAAGGAACCCTCTAGAACAGCATATAAAACAGTGCCCAATCTGTCTAGGGAAGCTGCTCTAATTCTGCTCTGACTCATCATGATACTGTATGGGGAAATGGCATGGTCTTATCTCTGAGCAGTTGTGTGGGGAGATGAGTTTCTTACCTCTAGGGCCAAGAAAAGCTTAAAAGAGGCTGTGCAAAAGAGAGGCAGAGAGGTCTTCTTTCTACTACTTCCTTCTCAGGGGTGGTGGGAGCCCAGGCTCTAGCTCATACTAGGGCACTTTGGAACATATCTGTTTCTCTAATTGTTTTGCTTGCATCTTGTCTCCTCAACCAGTTTACGTCTTTAAGAGCATGATCTTTTGTTGGTCTCCTCAGCACCTGGTAGAATGTCTGGCACATAATCAGTGCTCAGCACGATGGTTGGCCAATTGCTTGAGCCAATAAGATTTATTGAGCACTTATGTGTTTGTACACTTTGAGGAGTATAAACATGGCCAGCCTTAAACTATGAGGAGCCCTTCGTTTTATGGGGTGATAAATGATCACAGCGCTGTATGGGAAGAGAGAGAAGAGTTTTGAATGGAAGAGGTTTGGGGGTATAGATTGGAGTTGGAGGCCAACATGCTCTCACTGAGCCAGAGCCCTGAGAGGGCTGAGGAAACAAGGGAGGTGTTATCAGTCCCATTCGACAGATGAGAAAACTGAGGAGCAGGGACATTAAATGATTTGCAAGGTCATGCCACTAGCAAGAGTAGGAGCCAGGATTCAAACTCAGCTTTGCTGACTCCCTTTGTAACTCTAGACTGGCTCTCTTTTAGTGGGTTACCTCTTGGCCTTGAGGGTAGGGTGGGGCAAGGGCACAGGGTACCAGAATGGGACAGAGATCTCAAACTTGTGCCCTATGGCCCAGAGCAGTCTGCAGATGGGTTTGTTAGAGTCGCGCAATGTTGTTGTTTTTAATTGTGGTAAAATACAAATAACATAAAATTTATCACCTTAACCATTTTTAAGTGTACAGTTCAGTAGTAGTAAGTGTATTCACATTGTTGTGTAGCTGATCTCCAGAACTTTCTCTTCTTGCAAAACTGAAACTATCCCTATTAAATAACAACTCCCCATTCCTCCCTGCCCCAGCCCTTGGCAACCACCATTCTACCTGTCCCTATGAATTTACTACTCTAGGTACCTCATCTAAATAGAATCACAGGGTATTTGTCTTTGCATAATGTCTTCAGGGTTCATCGTGTTGTAGCACGTGTCAGAATTTCTTTCCTTTCTAAGACTGAATAATATTTCATTGTTACGTACACACCACCTTTTATTTATTCATTCATCCGTTGGTGGACACTCGGATTGCCTCCACCTTTTGGCTATTGTGAATAATGCTGCTAAGAACACGGGTGTGCAAATATCTGTTCAAGCCCTTGATTTTAATTCTTTTGGGTATATACTCAGAAGTAGAATTGCTGGATCATATGGGAATTTCATATTGAATATTTTGAGGAACTGCCATGCTATTTTCCATAGCGGTTTCATCGTTTTACCTACCACCGTGTACAAAGATTCCAATTTTTCTACATCTGGTAATTTTCTCGTTATTTTCTATGTTTTATTTATTTATTTTGGATGGTAGCTATCCTAGTGGTAGGCAACCAAACCGATACATAGAAATGAAGATATTTCACGTAAAGATTCAGATCTCTGGCTTCACTTTACAAAATGAGAAACCCCATCACTTCTGCATGACAACGATTTGCTGATACCTTGAGGTGACTGTCTGTCCAGAAATGGGACACAGGCTTTCTGGTTGGCTGTAGAGCACGCTCAACTCCTCTGCTCCTGGCCTGACTTCTTCAGGCACTTGATCTTGTGAGCCTGGGGTAGGGCAACCAGAATGCCCACTCCTCTCCCCAGCTCATCCTGGGATGGTCTTAACAAGCATATTCTGGTAGACACGGCACTGGACAAGGAGCCAGAAATCTCGGGCAGTCCAGTTCTGCACAAATCATTTCACCTGTTCCTTCCTGCAAAATGGAGCTGTGGCATCCTGGTGTGCAGCTCCCATCATTTCTGTGCTCGTGGAGACAGGCATTGGAAGTGGACGCTCTTTATAAAGCTGTTGGCCAAAAGGAAAGGACAGGCAGGTGGTTGTGATGAATGAACAGGCGAGGGCTGAGGGAGGGTGCTGCTGAGGAAGGGGTGTCTGCCTGCGCCTCCTGCGCGGGGCCTCCAGCCCACCTTCGAACAAGGCACCTGGAAGTGGTTGTTGAGAAGCATAAGTCCAGCTTCTGGTCAAATGTTCCAAATGTTTGCCTTCAGATCCATCGAGAAACCACCAAGCAGGTGGGGATGTGGGTGCAGGAGTCTCCCAGAGGCCTTGGTCAACAGGCTCCTTGGTCCTGTGCACATGGTCTGGCCCCCAGGCACTGGGCACATCTGGGTGTAGCCCACCCTGGCGAGGGGAGTGGGCTCCGTGTCAGCCCTTCCATGCGAGCTCTCTTCTGCGCGAGTTCGGCAGCGATCACCCTCGAACCGTTTCTGTTGGACTCCCTCTCTTGGGAACTTCTGCTTTGTTATTTAAAATAGTTTGAGATCTTCAGATTTAGCCCAATGTCAAAGCAGTTTATTTGGTCCGTAGGCGTTTTTGTTTTTAAAATTCATGGCAAGTTCCTCGCAACATGTTTTATTATATTTTCACCACCTGTTCTACCTTGGGGGTGGTATTAAAATCTGGGACTATGTATCTGTCTTTTTTTTAAGTTTCCTTATTTGCCATTTATATGTGTCTTGCAAACACACACACACGCACACACACACAATGCGAATTTAAATATGGAAGGGGATATATGTCTATATATGTGTGTGTGTGTGTATATATATTCCCCTCTCTCCTCCTGTGGCTTGATTGGCTTTACACTGTGGTTGTAATGTTGAAGATGTATGTTTTGCCAGGCTAATTATGGAGTTTTAAATGATAAATTTGTAAAACGAATACATACTTGGAAAACCCTTTGCCAGTGTAAAATGCTATCTCTGTGAACGTTAATAGCAAAAAAAAAAAAATTACAATATCTAATCCTCTAAGGAAAGAACATTGAAAGCTTTACAACTTCTATCAGCTTGCACTGAAGTAGAAAAGGAGGGGTAGTGCACCCATTTCTACAGATGAAAAAATCAAGTCTCTACAGAGATATTCAACAAGGGTAGCTGGAGGGCCAGTGTTGGAGGTGGGGGTGGGGGTCCCTCCCCAAACTCCCAACATCCAAATAATTATTTGAAGTATCTCTATGTCAACTAGGACAAGGAAT